>PVHY01009975.1:0-53876 GCA_004024945.1 Uropsilus gracilis
TCGCAGGCTCTTGTTGCCCAGGGTACCACAGACTCAAGCAATCCCCAGCCTCAGCTTCCCAGTTAGCTGGGATTACAGGCACGCACCACCACACCCAGCTATTTCTTTGGAACTAGGTCTCGCTACAGGCCCCAGGCGGGACTCGAACCATGATCCTTAGCCCCTGCCGCTTCATAGGCTGAAACTTACAGGCATGAGCCACCGTGCCCAGCCCCTATTTTGTTTTTTGAGGAAGGAAAAAACTCCATCTCATTTTCACATGACATTCCTGCAAAGTAGCCTTGATTTGAAGGTCCTAGAATGAGTTGATCAGAAACTCTTTATTAAGGGGAAAGGCGACAATCTAATTTCACTAGCTTGAGTATTTACATTCATATACATAGTCACCCAGGAAAGTCATCTATTTACACAAACGAAGGTGTAATCTTACCATCATGCCTCTTATGCTGCAACTACTGCATGACTTATACATGTAAAAGTGCAACTTCATTTAGCAGGTCCAATTACACATAGACACTCCATGATGATATTAAGCCTATTTTTTTAAATGTCTCAAGCCTAAGTATTCTGTAGGATATTATGATAGACATAAGTCATTACACATTTGTCCACACCCACAGGATGGACAGCACCAAGACTGAACACTAAACTTTGGACTTTGAGTGATTCTGATATGCTAGTGTAGGTTTACCCTCCGTAAGAAATTCTGGTGAGTGATACTTGCTATTGAGGAAGGCAGAGGATGAATGAAAAATTTCTCTACCTTCCTCTCAATGTTGCTGTAAGCTTAAAGCTACTATAAAACATTGTCTTAAAATGAAAAAGAATCATCTTTTATCCCACTGCTAGGAATTTACCCAAAGGATACAAAAACTTTAATCCAAAAAGACACCCATGGGTGCTTATTGCAGCGCTACTTAGAATAGCCAAGATATGGAAGCAACCCAAATGCACCCAGATGAATGGTACAAAAAGCTGTGGTAACGTACACGATGGGATGTTACTCATCAATCAAAAAAGACAAATATATCATTTACGGCAACATGGATGAAGTTACAAGGAATCATGATAGCAGAAATAACTCTGAAAGAAAAAGAGAAATACTGGATGGTCTCACTTATATGAGGGATAAAGGGAAAACAAACAGACAGACAAGAAAAATTTAGAACTCGCAGCAAAATTGAAGCATAAGCATAAGAGAGGGGAGAAAATCAGGAGTGGGAAGGGCACAAAAGACTAAGACAATGGTTCACGGGTGATAAGGTGGTGGGAGAATCCCAGGGTAGATAACGATGTAAAATAAAACAAATTAAAAATTAATTAATTAAAATAAAAAAAGAAAAAGAAAGTTTTCAATCTCTTGCTCATTTATATATTTTACATTATCTTTCTTAGGTGATGATCTGTTATATTGCATGTCCTACATTTGTAAGTATATATATATGGGGATTTCGTGTATACAGATATATATGCTATTTAGGGAGAAAAGAAGGTTAAATACAAATAAGCTTTAAATAAAAGTCCATTATACACACTCCCAAACACATAAAGAAAAGTTGCATGCTATCATACAGTATATTCTAATTCTCTCATTGTTCTATAAAACTCAAAAGAACACAGTTAAATGAGAAGGAATTGAAAGTGCATGATGGATGCATCCCTCGTAGCATTTAAATCTCTTCTACTTGATTAAAAATTCCTAGTTCCTCTTCACTGAATTGTTTAGAGTTTTTGAGCAGCCTCTGCCCTGATTAAAACAAATTAGCATCAAAGATCCCCTGTTGAATGAGAAATCATTAATTGAGAAACATGCAATGCTCCTTAATTACCTTTAGAACAGTGAGAGAACAAATAATCTTAGGTTCCAGAGGGGCCTGGCTGTTCTGCACTATGGACTCATTTCGTGTAGCTGCTGGAATAAAACTCAAGTTGCAAACACTGTTGGGGAATATCAATGCAAGCTTCAGTAAACACACTGTAGCTTGTTTATCTAAAAGAAAAATATCTAGATAATGACTAACAGGAAGAGAGGCAAATGTTTTAGTTTATTATTTTGTCAAGAGCTTTCAAAGTGTTTACATATGCCAATATCGATTGAGAAATAATGCGAGTTCTTTCTTTCTGATTCGGATTTTAATGCTTTGTGTAAAACACTTCATTTATGTAATTACCTGATACAATTTCAGATGCTTATATACAGATGAGTAACTGCAGCATTTAGCAGTGGAACAGAAAGTGCTAGCGTTCAACCTCAAAACATCCAGTTGAAAATGGAAATTCTACTCATGATATAGATGGAAGTGATTCATTCCTCTTGAGACCTATAGTTAGGATGGCTTCTGGAGGTCAGTGAGATATGATGCAGCCCCTTACCTTCAAAATCTGTAAAACACTGAACAGCCCACAGGAATATCATTAGGAAATCAAATTGTCATAGGTGTTATGACAACATAAAGCAAATCACCCAAGGATTGCACGCAATGCCATCTGGACAGCCTTCTGATAACAGTGGTAAGAGCATAAATTTGAGACTCAGAAAACTTAGCTAAGGATATTTCTCACAAGCACACTGGAAGGAAGGAAGCAGTGTTCTCATTTTTCTACATGGTGTAAATAAAACATGGTAAGGCTTAGTCATCTGGCTGAAGACAGAGTCTTAGTTTTATTCTAGTTTTTCGAGTTCTTTCCCCACTAGATCATGTATTCTTAACAATATTTGAAAAAAATGCAGAATTAATTCAATGGCTTCCATTTCCTTGGATATTTTTGGTTCACTGCATAATTTACAGACTGGTTCACATAACACAAAGCATGAAATATCTAAACAACACTGCCATTTCTGATTGACATAGTATGGTTAAGGCTTGATTTTAGAAATCTGCATTTAATTTTCAGTGACAGGAGTGACTTATTGTGTAAGTAAATGTTATGCCAAAAGTCATAGATTCTATAGAAATTGTTAATCATAATTCTTTGTCTTACAACTAGGTGATAAAATCCATATTGCCATAATTTTTGCAAATAATGTAAATGACCTTTTTGACTCTACTTTGTAAGAGGGATTATCAAGATGACATCAAGAATATCTACACAAAGTAATTTGCAGAGAGAGAAAGAGAGAGAGAGAGAGAGGGAGAGAGGTATCATTAATTGCCTTAACTGCAGTATGAAAAGTATAAACATGGTTATAATAGTTAGAAGCCCGAGAAAAGTTGTCCAAGCTTTTTCCCAACCAAGAGGTTCCAAGCTATAGGTTTCCTGTGGATGTTCCACTTTAGTAAAAAGTAATTACAGATTCATAAATGTGCAAAAAACTTAACTGGTACACATATACTATCAAAATAAGAACTTTCAATAAAGTGTCTACCATATAACCACTTTCTGGATATTGTTTAGAAAAGGTACCACCTTCTGAGAAACAAAATGATGCTTATTTGGTAGTTTGTCCTCACAGAAAGGCCTTTTCTCTGAATAGCCAACGACTGAATTTTTGCATTGGAAGATCAACTTGGAAGTGTCACTTCAGAAATCAGCAGAGTGGACATTCGATGCTTAGAATCTATTGCCTTCTTCAGCCAAATCATCTGCACATAAATGTTTGAGGGGACCATTATCTTTTATCCTCACAGGGCAACGAGCTTCAAATGAACCTGAGTTCTGACTCTTCAGCAGGGAATAGTCTTGATAAGTGGAATATCCTGTTGGCCACTATTTGTTTTGCAAGGTAATTCATTTTGGGTTGAAATCAAATTGTTTTAAGCTGAGTTGGTGTTTTTATTGGTGTCCTTCCAGCCAGCCTTCCCTTTTTAAGTGCCATTGTATTTCAAGCAAGCTGAACTAAAGGAAAAGATTACTGCTGCCAAAGTGCACGCTCACAGGGGAAAAGAGATGTGCAAAACCTAATTTATGTTATTTATTTATTTGTAAAGCATAGATAGAGTTATGGGAATGTGAGTCTGCCGCAGGGGGAAGGAACTGCTTAGTCAATGAAAGGTCAGGATAGATGTGTGCAGATGGGAAAGTCAAGACAATCTCTTTGTATTGGCTATAAAATTACTGTTTGACGTTGAAGAAGGCAACATTTAAAATACTTAGCAGGTGTTGTAAAAACCCTAAAAAGTACAACTCTGAATGATTAGGTAACAGTTTGTTTTGGCTGCAATTTAATTATTTGAGAACTTTCACACATATAGGTCCTTGAGTGTTAAGAACAAAAAATCAAGAGATAAATGGTTCAACTCACCGAATTTAGCCTTGAACCTCTACACAGCAAAGGGAAAAAACACCAACTTCCCATTTTAACAAGGAAAACTTGTGAGAAAACCTAGGTGAGGTAGATGACCCATTTTAAACCAGATTTACCTAGAGATGGTTTAGACAACTTCCTTTATGAATGAATAAAAAGTTGGCCTTTGAGTTCATAGTAAAACTCAAGTTCATAGTAAAACTCACGATCTCTTCTAAGATAATTTATACATGACAGGAAAGCACCAAATTTTAAGTATCATTCGGTCATAGAAGCTACAGGGGCACAAAGCACTGTTTCAAGCACTTGCTCACTTTGACTATTATCCTGGGTGGATTTTCTGGGGCAGGATTTTGTGTTTAGCCATTTGCACAGGTGGTTTAGAGAAGCTTATTCTTGAGCAGCTATCCTGCTGGAGAGAAAATGTCATGTCTGCCCCAAATAAAATGGGGGCAAAAATTTGATGGTGAGTAGAAGTGTTTGTGCTAATATCTTGGACGGGTTTGGGTTCTCTTTTAGTGAGGACTATTCTGTGACCAACTTCTGAACAGAGCAGAGATATTCCTTAGCAAAGGCCGAAGATTTGGGGGAAGGACGCAGTTTACAGAAGCTCATTCAAAAAGGTATTGTTTTTTCTTGGGTAACGATATGCTATGAGTTGGTTTTCATTGGCTGCAAAGAGTCAAGTCCAGCATATCACCCATTACAGCTATGCAAGCAGGGAAAGACATCAGGATTTGTGTTTGTCAGAAAGTTACATCTTAGAGCTGGAAGGATGTCCACCCCGCCCTGGCCTCCTCACAGGGGGCATCCATGAGGAGACCTCTTCTGTTTAGAGAAAAATCAATTTTGAGCTGAAATAGTCAAATTTCCTGATAGCAACTGATTCACCATCAAAAAGCTGAAGAAGCCATGCTTGTCACTGTAAGAGACAGGGACTCCAGGATTGAACTTTGAGCTCTACCAACTTCTTGTCCTTCATCAGGGTCCTGCCCATCTCTCCTTCCTCTTTTCTAAAGTTATTGGGAGTTGCCAGTTTGACTGGACATGTTTCCCAAAGTGGGCTAACCCACTTGTCCCAGCCTCTTTTCTGGCTGTGACTTCTCAGAGGTGTGCTGAGGGCCACCTGCAGCCCACTGAGATAGGCTGAGACCCAGAGGGCAACAAGGGGACTAGGCCCCCTCCCCTAGTTTGCCCCCAAATAAGCTGACTACTTAGACCATTGCTCTGCCAGGCCACAGCTGGATAGGCTCAGAAAGAGGACTGTTATATACGGGAGGGTAGTTCCTGTAAAGACGTAGTGTGGGCTGACAGAGGCCCCCAGTTACAGATGGAATCCTGGCCACTGAAATTCTGGGAAATTCCAAGTGCCTAGTCTGCTATTCGATGAGGATGTTTAGATGAGGTTAACAATAAAATTGGGTGAAGAGGGGAAGAGCAAAATGTATTCTGAATGTGAAACTTCATAACATAAACTGTATAGCCAAGTTTGACATGGGGAAGGTTTCTTTCAGGTGTTGAGAGTTTTTCTAGTATGATCTTAAAGGGTGCAAAAAAACGAAACTGTATTTGGCAGTGGGTGTTGAGTCGATGTTTTTATTTCAGTAATTAAATTCTTGATGAATAGCACACTCTATCATAAAATGTTGGCTTTTTAAAGCAGGGTTGAACTTTTACACAATCTGTTTTAACACTGGTGCGCACACCTGTATACATATATACTGATATGGTTCTATACTTCATTTAAAAATTTTGATAAAGCTAAAATGTTCTATGTATACTCTGACGATAACACTGCTGTAACACCAACCAGATGGCTTATATTCCTTGGAAAATTATCCAAAGCATTTTGATCACCTTGTTCATTCAAGACATTCTTCTACCTGTAGATAGTGGTGACTCTTTGACCCAGCCTGGTGTTTCCCAAATTTGCTGAGTCATAAGAATCACTGAGGTGTTTAGTAATCATGGGAATCTTCAGGATCCAATCCAGGTGCTTGAAATCTTCATGTCCAGGGGTGGAGGTAAAAATGTGCATTACACCGGAAATTCTTGTGATGGAGTAAGTGATAAACTCGCTGGAGTAAAATGACAAGTGGGCTTTAACATTGAAGACTTGTAAGTGTACACGGGTAGAAGTAGCTCATGAAGTAGCCAGTTTTAATGTCAAACTTTTTACATAAAACACTTTTTGAAGCACAGAAGTCCGATGATCAAAGACTGACTGACATCAAACGTGAGGATTGAGCCCTTCTTGCTTGACCGGCATGTGTGACTATCAGGTCTCTGATTAAATGTCATGAAGCAGTAAAAAAAAAATCCTTCAATAAACCATGTCTATTTGGAAAGAGCCACAGCCCTGATTGACCCAAATATATCAAAGTAGTCTTCTTAGAACTCTCTATAGCCTAGAAATATAGGAAATTTGTCAAGATTTCAATGAGATCTCGATTTGGAAGAACTACCTGGTTTTTATCTATGGCAAAAGAGAGAGGGAGAGAGAGGGGGAAGAGGAAGAGGGGGGAGGGAAGAAGAGAGAGAGGCAGGCAGAGAGGAACAGAGAGAGAGAGGAAGAGAGAGGGACAGAGAAAGGGAGAGAGATGAATAGATGAACTTGTATTACAACTGGTAACAAAAGGGTGTTGGGGTCACACTTGTCACCTTTCCCCACATCCCAAATACATGCCTAAAGCACCAGTTTCAGTATCTTTTAGCCTCATGGTAGCTCTGCAAGGGGGAATCCCACTCTCCTCACCCAAGGAAGGTCTGTTTCAGAGTTACGCAGAAACAGCCCAAAGCTGGTTCCAAAGTCTGTCCTCAGGTGCACCCACCAGTGCAAGATACTGTCACAGGACAAGGATTGATCTGTCACCTCTTATTGTAACCGAAAGGTAGTGAGATATTAGGAAGTATAGCAAGTACTGAGTGCACATTTAAAAGTATGCTATTTGAAATTTTCTCACTAAACCTAACAACAGTGGTATATAACATACATTTCCTATGTGTACACTAGAATAAGTTTTCACTGAAAAGCAATTATGAGAATCCCAATTCTCTTAAAATTTATTAGGGCAATATGTTAGCCTGTGCATCTCCTTCAACAAGAATTCTCTATTTGTCCAAATAGTATCCCCTGGCTAATTTTTAAAATGCCATTCTATTGAAACAAAACTTTTCATACTTGGAAGAACAGAAATCCTAAAATCCAAAGCATGTTTCAAAGTCATTTTAAACTGAAATGTATAGAATCCCATTAAGATAAATTTTCAAGAGAATCAGTCATTTGAGTGCTAACTTTGTGAAGAACATCCGAATATATTCGTGATTTGATTAAAAAAAAGAAGCATTCAAGTTAAAGTGTTTGGGATGTGGGGAAAAGGAATGTGAGACAGTTTGAAAGTGGATATCCCTAAGGTTTTTTCAATCTACTTCACCTGAGGGTGAAGAATTTTATTGCCAGTTAAAAGCTTTGATAAGGCAAGAAGACAGGGCATAATTATCACGGAGTTAGCTATATTTGGCCCGAAAAGAAAAAGGATGACTTTAAGTTAACATTGCATTATGTCCCATCATTCTCTAGCACTCAGATTTTTAACTTTTAAGAACTCGATGGAATTCCAGGTGGATGGAGCCTGAAAATTCTTTCGCAGTAATACGGTTTGCTTCACTTCCCTAAAAATACAGCTTAAGGAGTTTATATCCAATGCTGCATGGTTTATATTTTTGTTATATAAATGTTCTCTCCTGACAATTGCAAGAGAATTAAACAAGTTGGGCAATCATTTTATTTTTAAATTTTTATATTTTTGTCATCACCAATTTTGTCAGTTTATTTTTTCCAGGAGAAAAATAAACATGGAAGGGGTCCAAAAAAAAGAACCTAATCAAATGACTTGATTGCTTTTAGTAATATTTACAAACTTTGCTTATTTTTTTTTAAGAGAAAATATCAAAGGGAGGGAAAAACGGTTCCACTCTCCCAAAGAACCCACAGGCTATAGATAAAATTACTCAATGAATTAGTCATATTTTTAACGCATGGAAAATAGCAAAATTATCATGCCAACATAAGGAATATGTACTCTAATTCATAAGTGCCTAATTATCAAAACAATGACATAGTCATGATTAGATGCAACGTAGCAGTCGTATATACGATGAAACTACATATGTGTGATCATTCCTGTTATATATTACATTCCATCCTCATCATATTAAGCTGTCTATGTATAAATGGCATCATGAAATAAACATCTAATATCACAATAAGGTTGTATCCCACTACCGCATGACCGCAGCATGCAAGGAACTATGCATTAGCTGTAAACAGTGAAGTATCGTTACCTTCCAGAAATCCAGAGAACATGGAAAGTACATATGTAGTACTAAACATCAATTAGAATTAAATGGCTTTCTAGCTAACAAAACGTATTGTATATAGCAGTTTGGGATAACTCTGTCAATGCTCTCATATATCCTTGTAGCGACCTTGAAGTTAAGCAACCGAATTCCAAACAAGACCTGCTAATGCTCTTTAATGCTCATGAACTGTTGTTCACAGGAAGCCACGCATGACTCTGTTTCAGTGTGGAACCTGTTTTCTATCCTTTTCCCTTTCTGCCCTAATTCAGGCTTTTGAATTAGGAATATGCTGAATGTGGGCAACAACTGAATTTATTTTTAACCTGGAGACTTTCTTTGATGCTGATGTGGTCATGTTAGAAATAAGAATGCTGTAGATGCTTGCCAGCAAAAACTCTTCTCTACTTCTATTCTGAAAGAAGGAGTTGGCAGGGAGGAACCTGGGTTATATAATCATTTGGGAGGCAGTGCCTCTAAAACATTTCTCATAGCATTTGTAAAAGGTAGGTACAACCTAGAAGCTTGCAGAGGAAGGTCAAAATAAGTTGATCCATTATTTTAAAAATGCAGAAGGATCACTCAGGTCTGATCCCATGATTCTGAGGCAATTAAAATCTATCATGTTAGAGTTGCAATTTTCACACTGTAAAGTAACACTTTCAGTTCTTTGCAGGGTTGTGGTATTGGAGGCTGGTTTTTGGAAGAAGGGGAAAAACTGATGGTTGAACAGCCTTCTCCATGCTCTATCAGCTCTGATAATGAGTAAGGTAGTTGGCACGGGCAAGAGAAATGTCCTCTTCACTCAGAATTCTAATAAACCTCCTGGGAAGTTGCACGGTCCGATCTTCCAGTGGGCTCATCTTTGTTGCCTTCTAGTTAGGTGGAAAATTATCACACTCTCAAACTGAGTTTGGATGTGATATGGTCATGTGCAATACTGAAATACATCCTATTAAATCAAAATCTTGCTTTTACATTGACTGTGAGATAAAACAGCATTTAAAGTCATTGCCATTTGTTTATCTCCCGTTCATATACAAGTGATTTCAGTTTACTTATGTGGCAAAAACTGTACAATTCTCATCATTCAGGCATTATAAAATGTCTTTCTTTAAAGTCTTGGGATATAAACAGTTTGGTTTATATGAATTACATAGTTTCATCTGCATTAAGAAACAATATACATTTTATTTCAGAGTATTTGAACATTATCTATGAGAAGCCTAGTGAGTTGTCCAAACTGACTTTATGGCCCGTGACCGTCCATCACTCTAACGTTTATAAAATTCATGAATATTCTTTGGCCACGTGGGTCACTGCCCATTTGGAGGGAACTGTACTTGGGGCCTGGGACCACAGGAGACTTGTCTCCATCAAAGCTGAGGCCACAGACCATCTTCAGGGAAGCCATTTACAGAGTCAAGCACTCCACATATCGTTTCTATTCCTCAAACACAAGTTTGAAGAGCCGTTTCTGTTCCTCAAACACAAGTTCCTTGACGTGTGGACAGGTGGTGCTTTCGATTTCTCACTCCTGAAGTCTTATCTTTATTATCTGAAGGCTTCTGTTGGGAAATATCTATCAGGGCACTGGCTATTGCAAGACCTGGAAGAAAAGAAAAGAAAAGAAAAGAGGTGTTGAAATACTTATTGGACATTTCTTGGTTATTGACAAGAGGAGGCTTACCGCCTCGTGCTGGACCAATCATGGAACATATAGCTATTTATTGGACATCATCAGGTAGCTTCTTTTTACTGAAAGTGTTTCCTAACCCTGGACATGTGACCTTCACACATGAAGAAGAACAAGGGCTCAGCAAAGTTCACTTGATTGTGACTCTGAAGGTTCAAATCCAGGTGTGACAACATAGCACGCTCGCTAGTGTAATCCCTGTACACCTTCTACACCTGAACACAAATTTTCTTTGGATGTACAAGAAATTTCCAGTGTTACTATTTCCAAAACAAAACAGAATCCTCAATGAATTAAGACTGAAAAAGAGATAGGTTTTAGATTTACTGAAAAATTTAACCAATATTTAGAATGTGATTATCACAAAAATCCAGCATTTACATCAGGGTTTACTCTTATGTTCTATTATTCTCCAGGATTTGACAAATGCTTAATATCCCACAGTCATTGTTATCGTATACAGAACAGTTTCACTGCCTTAAAAATCCTCTGTGCTTTACTTACTTACCCTTCCCCCTCTGAATCTTTGGTAATCATTGATTTTTTTTTATTTTTAATTAAATAATATATATATATTTCACATCTTTGTTTTCCCCAGGCTTCACACACCACCTCCCCTCCCTGACCACTCCCTCCCATCCCCCTGCCCCTGTTGTGCACTTTAGTTTGGTTGTTAGCTTGTTTGGACTTTTCTTCCTGGCCTTTTGCTTGTTTTCCCTTTATCCCATTTATTAGTGAAACCAAAAACAAGAAGCTCAGGCAAAAAATGGGGAGAAGAACTAAAAAGGCACTTCTCCAAAGAGGAAATACAAATGGCTGAACAGACACATGAAAAAATGCTCAAAATCACTAGCAATTAGGGAAATGCAAATCAAAACCACAATGAGATACCACCTTACACCAGTAAGAAAGGCCCACATCCAAAAAACAGACAAGTGCTGGCGTGGATGTGGAGAGAAAGGAACACTTTTACGCTGCTGGTGGGAATGTAAACTGGTCCAGCTACTATGGAAAGCAGTGTGGAGAACCCTCAAACTAATGAAAATGGAACTACCATTTGACCCAGCAATTGCTTTTCTGGGAATCTACCCAAAGGAGACTTCAATGTGGGTACAAAGGGACACCTGTGCTCGGATGTTTATTGCAGCACTATTCGAAACTGCAAGGACCTGGAAACAACCCAAATGCCCCCAAGACAGAGGAATGGATGAAAAAAAGTGGTATATGTACACAACGGAATATTACACATCAATTAAAAATGACAAATTTGACAATTTTATGGTAACATGGATATACCTAGAAGAAATCATATTGACCGAAACAAGTCAGAAGGAAAAAGACAGAAACCAAATGGTTTCACTAATATACGGACAACCAAATGAAAGTACGCAACTGGGGGTGGGGATCAGCTGGAGTGGCCATGGAGGAGAGGTGGTGGGGGATCCTCAGGGATCACAATGATATGAAATACACACACATATATATATATATATTTTTTTTTTTTAAATGAAAGCAGCCTTTACATATGCTTATTGAGTTAGAATAAAGCTACTTGAGTTAGAATGAAGGCTTCTTGGGCACTCTAGAAACAAACAAACAAACAAAACAAACAAAAAAACCCAGATACCAACAAGTGCTGGCGTGGATGTGGAGAGAAAAGAACACTCTTACACTGCTGGTGGGAATGTAAGCTGGTCCAACCACTATGGAAAGCTGTGTGGAGGACCCTCAAACTAATGAAAATGGAGCTACCATTGAACTTTTTAAATGTCTCTGTACATTTGCCTTTTCCAGAAGTTCATGTAGTTGGAATCATCATACAGAATGTAACTTTTCCAGATTACCTCACTGCATTATACTCCTATAGGCTCTACCAGGCAGTGTTTATATGTTCAACAGTTTATCTCCTTTTTTTATTACTAAATAATAGTTTAATGTCTGGATGTACCAGTTTGTTTATCCACTACTCCGCTGAATGATATCATCATTGTTTGTGGCTCTGGGCAGTTATGAAAAAGGCTGTCATGACTTATGTGGACATAAGTTCTCAATTCTCAAGGGCCTGGAAACAAGATCATGTGACCATGTGATAAGACCATGTTCTAACTCTGTGAGAAACTGCCTAGATTGGCTGTGTCATTTCACATTCCCAGTAACAATAAATAAGGGTTCTTGTTGCACCGAATCTGCCCAGCACTTGTTGTCTGTATTCTGAATTTCAGTCATTCTAATAGCTGTGTAGCTATGGTGCACAGTTGTTTTAATTTGCAACTCCTTAAAAACATATGACCTTGATTATCTCTTCATAATGTCTGTCACATATATAGCTTCTCTATTGAGCTGTCCAGATCTTCTGCTCATTTATTTTTGAGAGATAACTGACAACATACTTGTTTCAGATATACACTATAATGTTTTGATGTTTCCATTTCTGCACCTTTTTAATTGAATTGTTGATTTTCTTCTTGCTGAGTGTTAAGAAATGTCTTAAATTTTTTGGATGCTTGTTCTTTATCAACTATGCACTTTGCAAAGACTTTACCCTGGTCTTTGGTTGCTGTTCACTCCCTTATACTGCTTTTAAGAAGTAAGAAAGTGCCTGAGAGCGTTGTGCTATGAGCAGGTGGACAGAGAAGAAAGAGGATTTATAGAATTTTAATTGGTAAATGAATTAGTGTAAGAAAAGGACTGGGAGTATTATCAGACTAGTGACATCCATGAGGATCTGTAGCCATCAGAAGCAATTAAAATAATAGTGTTTCATTTAACTGGTTTATCTGTTGACTGACAGGAACACTTGGTAAGATGCTCAGAGTTTTAAAGACTTTCCTAAAATTGGACAAGCACTGACTCGGCCAGATACTCTGGGCTTATTGTGACTGCACACAAATGATTTCAGTTTCTGCTGAGACTGTGTCATTCTTGAGTCAAGCAGAATATGCAAGTCATTGTCCTAAACTGATAGACCAGAGGGCTGACTTTGTTTCAGATGAGGCCACAGAAGATGACTTCCTGTTCACTTCTTTGTTCCAACTCTTGGAGGACTGCTTCTGATGCCTCACAGACATCCTCTCCACACACTGCCTTCAGAGGAGGGTTGGTTTTGGATCTTCCCACCCCCCCATGGAAGGTGTGGCTGAATTATTTTATTCCTGTGGGTCAATTTATTTCAAGACTCAGATATGACATGGCAAAAAGAGAATTCCGGAGGTTTATAGAGAGACCTGGCTGTGAAGAGGGACAAAACTCTAAGAGGAAGTTGACTAGCCCTGGAAAGAGTTCCAAATTTAAGGAGAAAGCTGGGCTTGAGGAGTCTCAGAAAGCCCCAGATGGGGGGAGGGAGGGAGGGAGGGAGAGAGAGAGAGAGCGAGAGAGAGAAAGAGAGAGAGAGTGTGGGGGGGGTGCTGTGCCAGCCTGTAGGATTCCCTTGTAGAAGAGCCTCATGGTCCCTGAGTTTCTTCACAGTAATGAGGACAGAGCTGAAAGATGGTCAAGGAATGAGATGTAGACTGAGAAGTGAGAGAGAAGAGACTGTAGTCTCCTGTTAGGATATTTGCAAGGGAAAGAGGTAAAATGTTGGGATGATGGGAAGCAGCAGGGTCAGATAACATATAACTACAGACACGTGAGCATCTGGGTGTACATATATTTTAGAGGAAAAGAAAGTCTTGAGTACCTTTGGAAACAAAAATATCAAGGAAAAGAGAAACTGACAGAGCTAGAGAAGGCAGGGATTAAAAATTACAGTAATCATCTAGGCTGACAGTCATATGCATGTACCTCTTAAGAGTTGCCACTAAGTAGGCTACTTTTCCAGGCTATTAGATATTATCCTGAATTTCTTAAAAGTAATGGAAGTTCAAAGTTTAACTAAAGATTGACCTCCAAATAGCACATATGACTTTCCGATGTGCCAAACGTAGATACTTTAACCACTTGTGGCTGTAGAAATATCTTATTTCCTTTTTCTTTAATTGCAGGAGCTGACCCACAGTATGTTCTGAAGAAAATCACAGACCACGCTTGTGCTTACTGAAAGCTTAGTTCAGGCAGACCATCAGAATTTCCACAGATCTCCTGGCATACTTCTGTTATAACTTACAACCTTCTGTTATTTCACTCTTGGTCCCATCTTATCCAGAGACAGCTAAGTAGGACAGATAATGTATGTGCCCTTTACAGTGGACAAGTTGCCCAAATTTCAATGATCATGTCATCCAAATATAAAATCATGTTATGCACTGAACCACTGCATGACTTAGTTCTGAGATGCTTGAAAAGCAATACTTCTTTTTTACACGCAGCTGCAAGTCTTATTTTCAGTGATAGCACCAGCAGACATGTAAATAGTCTGAGCTGTCAAAAGAGGAAATTCTGTGCTAACCTGCCTCAGTGCACCCTTGCAGTTTCGGTGATGTGAAGCCCAAAGCCTCGTGAAAGCTATGTCTCTTACAGCACACCCTGGGTTCAAAAACTTGGAAACACATTTGGTGGAAAATAATAAATCATAAACTGCATTTTGTTTCTTAATTTCCAAGGAAAATTGCAAATCGTGCTTATTTTTAATTTGACAGCTTTTGTCCTTTCAGTGACAATGGGACAATCCAAAGCATTTGCAGGTGCTGCACAAATGTACTGTTTTTCTAGGAAACCTTGGATCCCTCAGGCAGTGATACTTGAGTGTGCAATACTTATGCTCACAGAGGGTGCTCAGAGCTGCCACTTGCCCAGCCCTTATCTCTGATGTGAGCTTGGATCCTCTCCTAGATCACACAGCTTATGGCACACCAGGAGTTACTCTGCTTACAAATGCTGTCGTTTAATTACAAGTGCACCGTGATTATGAAATCAGGCGAAAAGAAAAAGTCTTTCTGACTTTAACTTTAACATATCCACCTATGCCTGCTTCTCTCTAGGAAGTAGGCTCAAAAACAGTTAATTAGCATTTTCACTAACCACTTACTGACATGCGAAAGCCAGCCAGCTGCTTCTCAGCTCCCAGCTCCAACACTGCAGAAGAAAAAAACCTTAAAAACTACAGTTTACACTTACACTAGTTTGTCTCAATTTACCCTCTTTTAAACTCTCATGGGTTCTTCCCACCATCCCCAGCCTTCTCAACCAAAATACCAAGTCAAAGCAAGACTATCAGTGCAGACTAATTTATTTCTAACAAAGTACTACAAAAGAAACATTTAAGTAAAACAGATTATTTTAACATTGTCCAAAACTTTTCTCAACATTGTCCAAAGTCCTTTCCCAGATTGTCCAAAAATCCTCAGTCTCTCAGTCCTGATCATCTCACCAATGTCCAGTCAGAGTTCATCTCCAGATGCTTGAAGACATGTTCCTTTGGCTGCTCCCTTGGCATGGTCCTCTTTGTCTTCAATGCTGTCTTCTCCTTGTCCTCCAGGTAGTAGAAGAAACCTCATGGTACTGGACCCAGCAAAGTTCACTTTCTTTTTAGGCCAACTTTTGCATGGCCTCTTCCAGAAACAAGTCAAACTCAGCAAAACAAACTCCAACACGGAGTTCAAATCTGCAAACTTCTTAACCGCCTTTAGCACACATGCAGCTAGCCTGGGCCAGCCAGAGGCTGCAAGGCCCCAGGCCTTGCCACATGGCCAAGCTCACATGGTTCACATCTCCATCCTACAAAATGGCCGAAACCAAACCTGAATCTCAATCTGAATTCCCATCTTTCCTTTTTTTTTTTCTCTTTGTTTCAAACCTCTTTATATATCCTTTTTGTTTTCCCACCTTCCAGGAACAGCTCCCGAATTATTACCTTACAAAGAAAAAAACACTTTCACTTCTTCCTCCCCCCTGCATCTCTCTGAAAGGAAATTCCAACTAAGGCCATTCTCACATTTTAGCTTACCTTCCTTGAAATCTGCAGTCTTAAATAGGAGACAATGACCATGGGTAACCCACCCTATTAATTATAACTGCAGGTGTGTGTGTGTGTGTGCTTGAAGTGTTCAATTGTTGAATGTAATAAGTTTTGATTACGATTTCTGCATTTCCTCTGTTACAATAGAAGAACTTAAATATAAAACAAACCCTAGAGTGACTTGGTTTCTTTTTCAAACTATAAGAGCTGATGATACAAGAACAAACAAGACAAAATCTCTGTCATCTTGAATGGAACAGCATGTGAAGGACTCATCTAATAGACAGCATGTGAAATTCACATCCTCTCTGTTACTGCCCTTTAGCAGTTTCTTATTGCAGGAAGTCAAATTTTCTTAATTGATAAGGAATAAAGTCAAGTCAGTGGCTATTCTGAGAAATTGATATTATTTTCTCTCCCTCCAGCTGTAACATCCAGATGCTGGACAAAGGCCAGGCTGCATATAAAACAACTTTCTGCCCCCCAGGTCCCTCAAACCCCAACTCTGTCTTTGTCATGACAAGAAGCCAGCTTGCTTGGTCAGACCCGCAGGAAGTGAGAGTTGTCTCCAGAACCATCCAGGGGGTCATATGGGCACCCTTGAGAACATGGGTCCTGACAGCCAGGCCTTGACTGGAAATGGATGGTTCCCTCAGCTCTGTCTGCAAACACTGGCTGCGCTTACTAGGTTGGCCTTGGGTTATTTTCACACTGGCCATAAGGAAATAAAGGTGGTTTGAGAAACCTGTCAATAAAATAAAGGCAGCTTAGAACTGAGGCCCTGCGTTGCCCTTTGAGGCCAACGCCACTCCTGGTTTAGCTTTCCCCGGAACCTTTCTCAGGTGAGCCAAGTTCCAGTGAAGACCTGAGCTGGGCCTGGGAGGAAGTCCTCCCTCCATGCAGGCAGCTGCTGTGTGGACCTGGGCTGTGGTTTGTGCTCCATTAAAATGAGGTCACTCCAGAAGATCATTTTTCAAAATGTCACACAAATCATAGTAGGAAACCCACTTACTGTGTTCTCCAGGCCTAGGACAGTTTCTTGTTATCAAAGCAATACAATTAACTGGGGGAACAATTCATTATTTCAGACTGGTGGTCTAAAAGAATTTCATTTACTACATCAAGAGGATGCCCAGGAGCTACAGGCCGGCAAAATTTACATCAAAATAGGCCCAGAGATTCCAGACAAATGCTGGGGTGTTAAGTATTTATGTTAAGCTTTACCAGACTTTTGTACTTTTGGCTCTTAAATGGCAGATACTATGACATTTCGGTGATTTAATTGTGAATTATCACCCCCAGAGGAAAGAGAGAACACTTGCCCTCCAGTTTCCTGTGGAGGCCACTTGGTGGCTGAGACCAAGGCCTGCTGCCTGTCGGCTCCAGGTAGCTCAGGCAGGGCCAGCTATGAGGAGCCACAGTCTGTGGGGCCTGGATTCCCTCCAGGACAGGGGCACCTCTTAGTAGTCACCGGCTTAGATGACAACAGTTGCCACAGATATTCTGTAAATATATAGAAGATGTGCCCAAACCAGACCGTTAGCCAGAACTTGAGACAAAAACCAATATTTTCATCTCAAGATTCAGTAACTTCACTAAACATGCAGATCTGCCCTCAGAGAAAGCATTGCAAACTAATGGCTACCTAGTTAAAATGGTAACTAGATCTTCTTAAGCCACTAAATATGCAATGCAAACCACACAGGAGAAGCACCAGGAATTTCCTTATCTTTAGTAAAACTGTAGATTTTCCTCATGTAAACGAAATGGTAAGCGCAGGCTCCAGCAGCCACAATCTAATCATAAAGTTACTGATGTGTGTTTTTTTTTTTACAATTATGCAGAACAATTAATAAGTACAGTAATAAAAGATTGCCCATCAAATGAAACTGCCTTGGAAAGAACAATCTCGCTTGATATACAAACATAACACTTCCATTTTACATTTGAACAAAGCCTTGGAAAAGTCATTCATTTTGAAATGCTCTCCTCCCAAGTCTGTGTAAAAGCAGGCACCACTATATATTTTAATTTTCCAGGAAAACAGCTTCATTAGGCGTGAAAGGTTAATTGCAGGTTTAAATGGGGCTCAGGGAATGGTGCAGGGTCTGCAGTGAATTGCACAGTCTGCTTCGGGACGGCTTGAATGAGCGCTGTAAACTGTTTGCCCTGCTGAAATGTTTTACTACCTCATTTACTATCTGTCTTCTTTTACGGCTTGTATTTGTAGTTCTTCTAAACCCTTAATGGCTACAGTTTTATTTCACTGTAATCAGATTTAAATGGAAATACCATGCTGGGATGTTTAAATGTTTTTCCCTCTGATTGTATATAGCTACATACTACCGATCGGAGTCTTGGCTATCCTTCACATGGTTAAGAAAGTGACTTTGGGAAACTTTGATGTTCCGTAGACTCTAGTTATTGTGCAGACTGAATTTCACATTCAGCGTGGTCACCCTGGCTGCTCTGCAATGAAGGCAGATGCATAATTAGAAAATACGTACGCATTTCCATTTTAATTTGTCTACTGGAAGGCCAACGCAACTGAAGTCATTCTTAGCAAAACTCCAAAGGTTGCACTGTTGAGCAAAAATTGAAATATTTCAAGTGCTGAAGATACCGGGAATGACAAATGCCCTAGTCTTATTTGTCTGACAGCTTAGAGAAATGTTTCCCTTCACCTGCTGGAAACCAGTGACAACAGGATGCCAATGTTTAAATACAAATGACAATTGTATTCTGGCTATAAAACGATTTGGTCTTTGATACATCATAATAGTTGAAAGCTTCATTTAAAGATATGGGAGCAGCTCCATAAAATACAGTCCTACTCCCCAACAGAGCTACCACTTTCCATGACATTCCCAGGAGCTTGGATGTTTGACACAGACTGTTCTTGCATTGGTTAAGTGTACTGAGTCCATGGTGGTGGTTACTGTTTGAAGTTATTATTGAACACAGTTTCTCATGGTTCTCAGCAAGTAAAGCTTGGTTCAGATCTCATTTTAATGACATACTTGGACATTTTACTTGGCTCACTTGAAATATTTTGGGTTTTTTAGACACAAACATTACAACAATGAGCTTGGTAATTGACTTTTCGTGTTGGTAGGCGAGTTTCCAAGGAGAATTTCCCTTTCCTACTCAATGGAGGAAATAATTTCTATTTTGAATTAAAAAAATCGGATCTATAATAAGCTCTTATTTTAAACCCTAAATCATCCTTAGTTTAGCTATTTTCTTAAGGAAATAAAACTATCAGAATTTCATGACAATAAGAATATTTCATTTTCCATTAGGTAGAAATATTGTACTGTAGTATTTCTAGTAGAAGACATTATTAGTCATCTTAAATTAAATGATATATTTGAAAGTATTTGATACACTATTAACTATACATAGTTAACAAATATGTAAAAAATAGTTACTACTGCTACTACTAACAAATCACAATTAATTATGCCAGAAAACACCATAGTCCAGAAAATATCAATATGCTAAGGATTAAAGGCTGTTTGAAAAGCAAATCACTTCATTTACCTGTTGCTTCTTAAGAACCAACTATCCATATGGTGGGTTTCCTCTCTGGTCCCTAAGGACTTAGTAGTGAATCAGACAGACCACACATAAATGATTCTGTACCTTATAAAGCTTTCATTATAGTGGCTTAAATTCATGTATTCTTTTGATCAGGTTATTGTGAAGATTAAATGTAAATGGCTAAGAAAGGTGCCTGAGACACAAGTGCACCATCATCATCATGAGGTGAGAAGCATGAAGTCAAACAAAAAGCAACAGGTAAAACTTGAGATTTTGCCCTTATTCTATAGTAGATTTCATTCATTTAAAAACCAATGTACCTATCACGTGGAATACCAAATAAGCACCAAAGTTGATAGACAAATGGACTCAAAGACTCAAAGAACATAGGTTCAGAGTAACAGTCAGGGAGGTGATATTGCATTCAGTCCTCAAGTGAGAATTACTTTGGTGCATTGGATAATAAAAGTGAGAGCTTGCTCATGGCAGTACAGATAGATTTATATATGTTGCCTATTCACTTATGAAGAGAAATATGAAAAAAAAAAAGAAAACGAAACAGCAAAACAGAACATGACAACATTCAATGGAGAAACACTGCTGATATTAAATTGCTCTTATAACTAGAAATACTACAATTAACCCTCAGAGTTAAAACAATGCACTTGCATTCCTTATCTAGATTTTCCACAGAACTGTCCTCTTCAAGTGAGTCAGGAAGCCATTTCTATCTGTGCTTCTTTGGTGTCTGAAGGGTGGTACAGGACAACATGGAGACTGGCTCAGCTCACAAAGCTGGTGGGGGGTGGGACCTTAAACCAGGGCTGAGACCTGCCGGCTGCCACTTTCCAACCAGTAGAAGGACACCATCACTGGTGAGGTTTGAAGTTGTCTATGATCAAAGACATCAATTGATGCTGAAGGTAGCAAAAGCAACAGCAAAGAGAGTGATCAACTCTTCTGTTAACACTGACTGGATGGTTACTATGTGCCAGACATCGCCCTTGGCACTTCACACGCATTCTTCTCTCCACTTAGCAGACAGGAGTGGGGTACAATATGGGTTCCATGGTAAACATGTATTGAGGACGTACTGCAGGCAGCCTCATTGAAGTTAGACACTTAGGAGGGACTGACATGGGAAAAGAAAATATGAAGGGGTCCTAAGCGAGCAGCAGCTCCTTGTTTCCTGGTTTGGGTGCATACAAAGCATAGACAGAGGAAGGTGTATTGGGAAGCAGTAGGTAACTTGTCTGCTTCTAGGCATATTATGTGGGATAACCCACAGGGCATCTAGAAGGTTGTTCTCAGTGTCCCAAATAGCATCAAGTTCAGTCAAAGATGCAGAGCTCCTGGAATTTCTAACAACTGTACACAGAGAGATTCTGTGAAGCAGGCGCAAGGTGTGAGGAAAGATATTCTCACAATCCAGTGGGAGCCAGAGGCTCCCAGGAACATGGTCTTTGGGCTGAGGACTGAAAGATGAGAAGGAACTAGTCAGATAAATAACGCTGACCTGAGGGGTGGCTGTGTCTGGGTGCTATGAGGACTGGGAATTCAGCAGCATGAAGAAGGGTGTTCGAAACTTCAGGACATTTGCTATGGGCAGAGCACAGATGCTGAAGGGAGGATGGGCAGGGGGAAGAAAGGGAGGCAGGCAGAAGGGGACCCATGAAATGGTTTTAGTTGCCAAGCTCAGAAATTGACTTTTAATGTGCAAGCCAGAAAACAAGCAAAATGAAATTAAACATGGGATGATGGCCAGGCAAGGTGGCTCGTGCCTGTAAGCTTCAGCTTATGAAGCGGCCGGGGTTAGGGATTGTGGTTCGAGTCCCATCTAGGGCCCATAGCGAGACCTAGTTCAAAAAAAATATAGCTGGGCATGGTGGTGCGCACCTGTAATCCCAGCTACCTGGGCAGCTGAGGCTGGGGATTGCTTGAATCTGTGGTACCCCGGGCAATGAGAGCCTGCGGTTCCACGGGCAAAAATAGTGAGACCTAGTGTCAAAAAAAATAAAAAAATAAAAAAGAAACATGGGATGATTTTAAGGAATGGAGAGGGGATTACTAGACTTTCAGAGACAGGGCTAGTGGTAGCATTGAAGAAAGACTGGAGTGGGGGTGAAGTTATTATAAAATGTTAAGATTGTGGCATTATGGAGAGAGGAAAGGGTTGCATAGGACAGACACTTAGGAGGGACTGACATGGGAAATGAAAATAGGAAGGGGTCCTAAGCGAGCAGCTCCTTGTTTCCTGGTTTGGGTGCATACAAAGCATAGACAGAGGAAGGTGTATTGGGAAGCAGTAGGTAACTTGTCTGCTTCTAGGCATATTGTGTGGGATAACCCACAGGGCATCTAGTTGGATATACAATGTGAAGGTCAAGAATACAGTGTAGCCCAGATATGCAGGGTTGAGGGTGGCTTGCATGGATGGAATTGGAGGACTAATTGGATAGCGGATATCTACTATCAGCTGGCTTGCTGTTGCAATTGTGGATGTCTGAAATCTCGGTAACTTAACAAAATGGATGTTTAGTTCTCACTCTATGAAGTCCAAGGTGGAGTTTCCTGATTGGTGGGTGTCAGGGTGTATGTATAGGGAAAAGAGGGTGGCCTCTGTTCTGTGTAGCTCCTCAGGGAACAGACTAGTGATGCTTTGGCCACCTTCAGCTGGGGTTTCTGTGGTTGCCTTGAGCACTGACATCTAGACAGCAGGTAGAGAAAGTACATCTCAGTGGGTAGAGAAAGTACATCCCCTTCTAGACCAACCTGGGCCAGAAAACTCCCAGGACTATTCCAGAATCATTAGCAAGTACTACTTTTGGGCAGCAAGTCTGCACTGGTGGGATGGGGGTGCACACTTTGGAAGGGGAGCAAGGACTCTCTCACTGGAGTAGAAAGAATCTGGTAGAGAGACTAGAGTAAGAAGGAAAGAAGACCAAAAAGAGGACTGGGGATGGAGGAGGGAAGCCCATATGAGAACGTACTCTCATCCTGAGAAAAAAGCCAGGAACATGATTGTCCATAAACCCTAAGAAATCAGTGGCTGCTTACAACCTGTCAATCCTGTTTCTGTTTGGAACAAATAGACCAAGAATTCCATGACAACTGGAGGCCATCTGAGTTTGTGGCTTCCCAGCTATTCTTCATTTGAAATTCAGCATGCCCCCTGAGAGATGCCTTTTGGAAGGCTACTGAAATAGGTGGCTGCTAAGGTCACTTTGGGCTCCATAAATTCATAACTGCAGCTGCCTTTCTGCAGCAGCCCATCAGCAAGCACCAGAAATGACCAGTGACCTCCTCGCTCCTGGTGCTCCCTCTCATGCGGCAGGAGACTAGGCTGCCACAATGCGTCGCCCTGAAGCCAGGGACCAGGCTGCATTTAAGAATCTCTCTCCAGAAATATGCATGTGGTTTTGCTAGTTAAGGACTTACAAAGGACTGGACATGTTTCCACCAGAGGAGAACCATGCTGTTAATATTAGATATGGTTTGTACTTGTTGTGAGGTGTGGTTTCTATGGTGCCAATAACATTGGCCAAGAAACTGGCTACAAGTCTTCTATGAACAAAGCGTAGGGCCCAGGCAGTGTCTAAGAGCAGACTGGGATGTGATCTCATGTCTAGCAATGTCTGAACAATCTGATAGAAATCTTTTAGTTTCCTAATTCGTTGTACAAGGTTATCAATATGTCTTCGTAACTTGGCCAGCCTTCGAAAAGGAAGCACCTTATAGTAGGAATTCCATTTTACTCCCCTTCCCATTCCAGTGCTTAGCCTCAGATAGAAGGTCAATACATAGTATGAAAATATGTATTATGATCCTGTATGCTGTTAAGGAAGTGAATTCTGATGAGCAGTCTGAGTGTTATTTTATCTTAAAGGTACTCAGAAAGCTGGGCATGGTGGCTCGTGCTTGTAAGCTTCAGCCTATGAAGCAGCTGGGGCCAGGGATCGCAGTTTGAGTCCTACTGATAGGGTGTGCCCCCCCCCTCCTGTTTAAGATTGCAGATTTCAAGGACACGTAATGTTAAAATGGGGGAATGACCTTAGCTGGAATTTCCCTTCAGGGGATGCAGGGGGAAGAAAGAAGTGAAATAGTCAAGGTGAAACAGATTTTCTAGAAGGCGGGAAATCAGGGTATATAAAGGGTGTGCAAACAAAGAGAAGGATTGGATTCAGGATTTAGGATTTGATTCGATTGGGATTCCAATATGGAGAGGAGATGGGAATCGGCCATCTTGTAAAGATGTGAGCCATGTGAGCTTGGCCATGTGGCCACCGAGGGCCTGCAACCCTCGGCTGACCCAGGCTGGCAGCATGTGTGCTGAAAGCAGTTAAGGAGTTTACAGATTTGAACTCCGTGTTGGAGTTTGCTTTGCTGAGTTTAATTTGTGTCTGAAAGAGGCTGTGCAAAAGTTAGGCCTGAGAAGAAAGTGAACTTTGCTGGTTCGACACCATGGAGTTCCTGCTACCTGAAGGTGACAAGGAGAAGACAGTGTGGAAGCCAAGGGAGCAGCCTAAGGAACATGTCTTCAAGCGTCTGAAGATGGACTCTGTCTGGACATTGGTGAGATGATCAGGACTAAGAGACTGAAGATATTTGGGGCAATCTGGGAAAAGACTTTGGACAATACTGAGAAAGGTTTTGGACAATGTTAAAGTATTCTGAGTCTTACATGTTTCTTTTGTAATTATTAGGATAATTAGAAATCACTTTGTTAGAAATAAATTAGTCTGCACTGCACTGATAGTCTTACGGGTTGGTATTTTGGTTGAGAAGGCTGGGGATGGTGGTAAGAACCCACGAGTGGAAAGTTTAAACTGTGTTTTAAACTTTTTCTTTTCTGCAGTTTCTGGAGCTGAAAGCAGAGAGCAGTTGGCTGGCTTTTGCATATCAATGGTAAAGGTGATCAGTAAAAATGCTAATAAAGAGTGTGTTGCCTGCTCTGGAGAGAGAAGCAGGCAGATAGCTGTATCCAGTTAAGGTTAAAGGTGGATGCAAAGGAACTGCTTGGGAGAGAGAAGCAAGCAGATAGCTGTATCCAGTTAAGTAAAGACAGAAAGTCTCTTTTTACCCTGTTTCACTACTTGGGGCAACACTGTGAGACCTGGTCCCAAAAAATAGCTGGGTGTGGTGGTGTGTGCCTGTAATCCCAACTACCTGGGAAGCTGAGGCTGGGGATTGTTTGTGGTAACCTGGACAACATGAGCCTGCGGTTCCATGGGCAAAAATAGTGAGACCTAGTCTCCAGAAGAAAAAAAAAAGTACTAGGAAATAGGGATTAACTTTCTTGTTTGTAATCCTTGCACTCAGTTACAGAGGAATGACTGAGTAGAGCAGAAGGCAGTACCATGTCACCACTGTGGTTAGAGCTAATCTAGTCCCCAGGAAGGTGGCCCAGGGGAGACTTTGCTGCGTGTCATTCCCTCAATGCACATGTCCCTCTCTGAGGATTCTGCAGCTACCCAGAGAGGAAAGCTATGCCAGTGAAATTCTGGATAGACATCTTGGTCAACACTGTCTTTAAACAGATTGGGATGTCTGTGGCTGTGGGCACAATGCTCATGAAAAGTTGAAACAGCTGCCATACTTGTGTGGCATCTTTAGCCATCCAGCTCTCCCTGACTGTAGAAAGGCTTTTGGTATTCTAGATTAACTTGGAAATTCCACCAAAAGTATTCCTTAGTGCCTGAATGAACCATTTCCAAAAGGGAAGTTTAGTTCATTTTTCATGTTCTGATCTCCTGCTCTCTCCCTCCTTCTTCCTCCTCCTCCTCCTTCTTCTCCTCTCTCTCTCCTCTCACTCCCTCTTTCCTTGGAGATGTGTATATAGAGCTAAAATGAAAATGAATTTCTTTTCAATACTTAGCTATTTATAAAAAATGATTAAAATTTAAATCAAGGTTAAACAGTGTTGAGTGGTGATGTGAATCATTGATTTCCATAGCATTTCAAGTATGTGAGAGTTTAGGAGGCAGATACAAAGATAATAAAAACCACAAAACACATTATACTTGCATTGAATATTAAAAGACAACTTACTAACCAATGGATTTTAGTGTTGTCCAAGGTGATGTTTCTGTTCCCCTAAGTTCACGACAGTCAAATTTTCTTTTGATTTCAAAATTTAAAGTAACTGAAAATATACAACTATTTCTGCAAAGTCAAAATATTATTTTAACAAACACCAATGGTAAAGCAAATTCATGCCTTTTCTATGAAACTCCCAGATCAAAGCAAAAATGGAAGAAAAAATAGGTAAGCTTATGCAAATTCTGTTTTTTTTTCTAGCTATTTCAATAAAATGGAAGAGGAAAATGCTGTCCAGAATTATGATTTTCCCATTAATATTATTATCAATTGGACAGACCTTACCAAAAGTTATTACAGATAACTGAATGGCCAAAGGCACTTTGACAAAAACAGATATATCTGTAGCCAAATTGATCCTTGATAAATCTCCTTTCTGGAAGGAAAAGGCAGTCCAGTTGGACAGCGTATTTCTCAAAACAGACTTCAAACCATTCCTCTAATGTTTGCTAAGTGATCTAGGACCCCAGACACTACACATTCTATCCAGTAATTCAAAATAGGGACCTCTGGGATGCAGTTTGTTTCAATGACCTCCTTGAATCTAACAGAGGATCATATAAAAGAAGCTTCATTCTCTGAAGCAATTTTGAGACTCCGACTGAGTATGTCCCATAAACACTGACCCTTCTGGTGAAGAAAGGATCATTTTGTCCCAGGTTGCCTCTGGGAGCAATCAGAGTGGCCTTGGAGCTGCTGTAAATTGAGAAGTGTCATGAAGAGTCAGTACTGGTGGGAACCTTTCAAACTCTACAGGCAGGTAAATCATAGCACGAGCTGACTTCAGAGTGATCTGGAACTTTCTGTTGTTATATCCAGGGGGATAAACACAGCCCTGCATTCACTCCAGGTATCTCCCCTCCTGGGTTGATTCCACGATCCCTGACAACTGTGTTCAAAGTGATTTCCCAAGTGGATTTATAGAAGGGACCTCATGCTAAACATTGGTTTCTCTTAGGGTGGCAATGAAATGGGTTACGAGATGGATGGAGATAGAAATTCTTACTAGCACATACCATTACAGAAGACTCGCTGAAGAGAGAATCGAAATGTCATTTGTAGGAGGGATAGGAAACTCTGCCCTCTTTATTAAGCATATTCACTTTGGATGTTATCTGCCTACTTGCAGTAAGTGCCTTCGCTGGCAGGAAGATGAGAAAAAAAAAAAAACACAACTTGCTTTCAGGTCAATAAAGGAAATCTTTTATGATTGATGGTTGATGAGAGAGCAGGTTCTTTTGAGCAACAGGCGCTGGGCTACATTCTGTAAAGGGTTTTCAAATTATTCTTATTCTGAGATCTGGGCAAAGGGCCAGTTTACCATCCAGCTGCTGCTGCTGCCTTTCAGTCCAATGGTCGATGAGTTCCCATAATTAGAGAGAAAAAATTTTTAATAAGGAAAAAACTTACACATTCAAGACATTAGATCTCAGCAGGTCAAGTACAGCAGGTACACGCAATGATCAGGTGTTTTAAGTGCATCTCGTTCATCAAATTTAGTTTCATATTATCTTCAAATTCTCATTTATTAAAGCTGGAGAGATGGTAATTTTTATTTGTGGAGGTACTTTATGATTTTTTCCCTAAAACAATACAAATGAGACTTTGGAAAGGACAAGCTATAAATAGTTTTTTTATAATTGACTAAGTACACTGAGTCTCCCCTGTTCTTTCAGTAAAATAATACCTATTAAAAAGCATTTTGACAAACCAGGGTGATCAGGATCAGAACAAAAGCAAGTTTCCTGTGATTAACTGTGTATTTTAATTAATTGCATTTCATCCGTTTCATTTTCTAGAGTTGCGAATAGACAACCAGCTGTGTTAGTTTCTTTGGTCAAGTACTAGTGGAGAAACTGATATTGAGCCAATAAACCATAACACTAAAGGGCTAACCATTCTTTCTAGAGAACCAGAAGGTCTGCAAGCATGGAAAGTGAGCGCACAAAAAAGCAAATTCTAATGTTCACATCAGATGAATGCTGTCCACACTAGTGCTCGTTGTTGCATATTAGAGCGCTCCTTGAAGGAGATTATAGATGATGCATCTGCAGAAAATGCTGGGTAAGCTGTATGAGAGGAAATATAGTTCTTTTGTATATAGAACTACCTCTACAACCAGAACTGACCCAGCTGCGTCAAGGGCTAAACTGACTATATCTCAAACTTCATTTTCATGCAAATAAAATCAACATCTGAATTGTAGCTGGCTGACATGTCTGGGTGGACTGAAGTGTTCAGACTGTGTCCAGTCACGGTGCATGGCATGTGGACTGGGCGGGAACTTCCAATTTATAATGCTCTTGGGAGTATGCCTTCATGCCAATTCTAAGCCTGGCTTTTGTTTAGATGTGGAAGTAAACATGGCGGAAGATCTTATAGGGAAAAGTCTCATAAATAATATGCCTTCATGCCAATTCTAAGCCTGGCTTTTGTTTAGATGTGGAAGTAAACATGGCAGAAGATCTTATAGGGAAAAGTCTCATAAATATCTTGGATGATGGTGGGATGAAACCGATTATTCAGTCAATTTAACTACTTTGGGAAAAGCCCACTTTCGATGAAGAAACCATGCATAGGAGGCCACATAAAGATACTTGTAAAACACTGCCATTAAAGTGTGAATTGGTAGTTAGAGTTCAGGGCCCTGGTGCACAAGGAAATTTTTCCTGAACTTCCTAAAATGACCAATAGTTTAATATGCAAAAATCACCATCACGTTCTTTGAGAGGATATTAGACGATATTCTATCAAAAGGTTCTTCTTTCACAGGTTATTGAACCTTTCCCAAACATTGATAATCGATTGATAGTGAAATTAAAGGTAAATTAAAAAGAAAAAACATACACAGGCCATCTGTTCATTTTCCATCTTTCACATATTGACATGTGTTTTGTTCTAGCATTGCTCAAAATTAGCTTTCAGATAAAAGTTCACATTAATTATCCCATAATGTAGTCTAATCACTGTTGACATTTTGAAAGAAGATGTTAAGGCAGCCAAGATAAGAACTGAAAAGTGGATGAAAAATAGTACATATGTTCACCACAGAAAGTCTATAGGACTTCTCTACGAGTTCATTTCATTTTAAAGTAAAAGCCAACTATGAGGATGATTAGAGACAGGATAAACTAACTGAACCCTCTAACCTACTTCAAAGCATGGGCTCCTTATTATTTGGCACATCTTTGATTCTTAGATGATGAGCCAAAAAGATTTTGGAGGTATTTCAGATTTAATTATATTGTTTTATTGATTTTATGGCTTGTGTTATGACATAAAGATAAGATAGAATGTGTCAAAGATTTATACTTTTGGGTCACTCTTTTCTCAGACTGAATAATTAGCCCTAGCACTCAGGGAACACTAAACCTAATTTGGGACTACCTCTGGAATTTAATGAATATTGTAACTATTAGAAAGCCAGGTACATTTATTAATGCACAAGAATTTTTAAACCCCAGTGTAAAATATTTGTAATCAAACATAGCATCAACAATTTTATTCTCTTTAAAAATGTAGATATAAAGTCAGTCCCTATAGTTCATATGCATTTAGATAATAAAAATGAACATTTCTCCTTACTGGAATGAGTGAAAACCACGTACAAGCAGCAATTACAATACAAATGCAAAGGAAAATAGTGATTTGTATTCTCTCATGTTCTTCAGAGTAAGTAGTCTATAAAATGTCATTATGACAAAGAAAAGTACATTGAGTCAGGGTTTGCAGGTGCCTTTTTTCCTTACAATTCCAGTGACTTGAGACAATCTTAAAAGCATGAGAGAATCAATCTCATATTCTTAAGATCATTTTTATAATTTTATGCTACTTATACAGACTCCACAGACATAAACATATGCATATATGCATGGAGCATTAGATTAAATTGTAAGAACCAATATGCAGCAAATCATTCCATTAAATTTATGCTGATATTCCTTGCACTATCAATATGAATAGAGGTGAAAAACTTCTATGTTAAAAAAAACTGTTAAAATTATGGTTTTGATAGGATTATTCAAACAAGGAAAGGCAGAAAAGTAGTCATCAAACAGTGAATTGGGGCCCTTGCTTTGATATAACTTACTAATCAATAGACAATTATTCTTAGGGATGCACAGGCCTAGACATTTATTAAGGAACATTTTGGATTTTCATACAAAGTAATTAATACAGGCTTCACTATAGAAAATCATATTTTAATGACTTCCTGTTCAACTTACATGAATTTTATGTAAGGGAAAGCTCACAAAATCTACAATTTTCTTTCCACTCAAGTTATTAAAATTTGTATTTGAATACAGTTCCTTTCATTAACATTAAATCAGTTAGCTTTAATTTATGAAAAAGCACTGTTTAAGTTTTACCACAATAGTTTGCACAGCTTTAATTTGCATTCATGAAAAAACACAATAAATTAATTTGCTACTTGGAAAGAATATGACAAATGCATTAATCATGAAGAAACTGAATTCAGTTTTGTTACTCTTTCTCACAGAGATAGATGTAAGATAAGAGACTACAGATTTAACATTCTTTTAGCAAAATGAGATGTAATGATAACAATGGGGATATTCATAGAACCAGAGAATTGTGGAGCTGGAAGGGTCTAAGAAACCTCCAGCTTCAAAAATAGGAAAAGAACAATTCAGTTTCCCAAAATGTCTATGGACCAGAGTAGTAAAGAGGGGTTATTTTCATTTCTTCCATTTGAAACCATCACAAAAGTAAGAATTACTTAAGGACTAATTTGGCATTGAAATGACCTGGGTTCCTCCTGAATCATGCTATATCTCATCCCTAACGTTTTGAGAGCATCACTGGAGCTCAAAGATATTACTGAGTCATAACTTGAAATAATGATAATTTAGATTTTCCAAATAGTCTGAAAACAGTGCTAAAATCGTCCCTAATAGCTGCATTCTGCACTGGTTCTTCTTACAAGTTGATCAAATGCTGTCAAATTCATTCTGAAGTTTGTATCTCTGTGAAAATGCTTCATAAAGAAACACACAATACCAACATATTGCATTGCAAATTATTTCTCTAATTCTGTAATTTGTCTTTTTATATTGTGGTGTTTTGTTTTTTTTTTCCTCTGAATACAAAACTTTGCCTTTTTTATGTAGGTGAAACTACAGATCCCCTTCCTGAGTTGGATTAAAGCCATGACCACAACATGGGGGTGCATTTGTCCTGAGCATGTGCAGTCTTTGTTCATAAAATTCTGGCATTGCCATTAGCTGTGTCTGAAAGACACAGAGGCCTAAACAGTATAAAGGTACTTTTACTTTGTTGCAAATCCCAGCTGGGGAAGAGAAAATATATCACCAAGAAGGTGTGTAGAGGGATACTGGAGCCTTTGACTTTTAGGAGAAAAAAAAAAAAGAGATGAAAAGGAAAGGAGTGAGACTGAGGAGCTAGGCTTTTGGAGAGACATAAAATGGCGGGCCAGTAAAGAGTAGCCTGAGTGACCAGGCTGGGCAGAAGCCCCCTGGAAGAGTGAGCTGGTGGTGGCAAGGAGCCATGCTGACTCGTAGAAGAGTGGCTGGTGTGAAGAGTGGCTGGTATCGCAGCAAGGTGACATGGAAAGCTGGTAGCTGGATATGGCCACAAATTTGGAAAGCTGGTTTTTACATCAGCATTTTTGGAAAAGTTTGAAGAGCCTCTGAGAAGTGGAGCAGCTCAGAACGCTGAAGAGAGAAGCAAAGAGATGATGCTGGAGAAAGACTGGACTGTTCAGAGTGCCTGCCTCAGGTTTGGAGGGGCAAAGGGGCACCACCATGGACATGTGTCTTTGGGACCTTTCGGACTAACAATGGTGGCTGGGGTTAAGATAACTGGCCACTTGTGGCTTTAAGGACTTTTTGTTTCCCCTGTTAATTTTCTTGTAAATAAAGCCCTGTTGTTAAATTGCATTTGATTGGCAATTGCTACGCCCGGTGGTACGAACCTGAGGGAGCCTGGGTGGCTGAAGCTGCATTTTAAAAGTGCTGCTTTTTCCCCTTTGGCTTGTTGGTTGGGGGCTTCTGCCCCAATCTGACCTGATTTCACTATGTCACATGATTCTTCTGCTGTGTGGAAAACTTTTCCCTTCAGACCCTAACAAAATTGTTTTTTTAGGTTTGATTTAAATTTGATTTGATTAAGAAATTACAGAAGTTTCTGAAAGCAACAGCAATCACACTCTTCCAAGTAAATGTTCGAACTTCATTAATTACCTTGGAGTCAAATGTAATTCACTTTTTGACCCACAACACCCATATTATGTATATGTGTATTACTGAGTTCTATGAAAATGTTGACATAGTAATTTAAATTCATGGCACCACTTCATTAGAGCCATTTCGTCATTAGAAAAAAATTTAAACGCTTAAGTAAAGACTTTGGACAAGAAAATACTGTTAAGTGCTTCCAGTACAAATTTAACAAAAAAATCTAAAAGGCTTTTGTGATCATCCATGATTTTAAATCACTGAAATGATTCATCTTGTCCGTTTACTGTAGGGTGAAGAAACACTAATATCTTAATGATAGGAAGAAAACAACTCATGTGTCCACTTACTATGCATGGTCTGTATTTTTCTTGTGCTAAAAATTTGAATTATTTTTACTTCATTGGGCCTGTTTCTGGAGAAATAAATTTAATGTCTTGTTCTTTTAACTGACAACTCCTTTCCCTTTATGTCATTCTTTGTGTGAAAGAATTTGTTTTGCTTATTTTTTTTATTAGTTTTTAAATCTGTTCCTATACTATCATACCCATCAGTATGGAAAAGTCAGTTTTGATGGGGTGTCTACTGAGAGAGATAGCCCTTAATTGACTTTCAAGAAAGAATATTATCTGATTATTTATTTAGATATGTAAGAGATATAATGTTATTTTACTTCAAAGTACACTTAATTATGGTGGGCTCTTTCTCTTTAGAAAACATTACCACTCTTCATTCTGTCTGTCAAAATGTACAAAGCTCAGTATTCAGTGTGTAGGGTTTCTCTGAACGATAAGAATTTAAATAAAAATGTTGCCCCGAACTTGGTGGAGAGAGGCCATGTACAGCCATGGAACATTATCACTTGAAGTCCATCTCAATGCCAAAGTAGCCGGGAGGCACATAGTGGGAGGGTTGGGAGCCCCCCCACCCCCGCCCGCCCCCGCCCATGTCTCCCCATCAGCTTCTTCTACATGAGTCAGTGTCACACCAGCAGGGAAGCTATCAGTGTCCCTGAAGTTTTTTTCATATTCAGTTAATCTGTTTTTATTTTACAATATTTGAAAATGGAATGGGATTAAAAGGTCATTATATTTAGAAAAATTCAACTATAAAAGGAGGGAATCTGCTAATATTTTATCCCAACACAACCTTTGAGAAATTCAGGGACTGCACAAGGTGAAGTTTATGAAACTCACATTCCTAGGGGTACAGTGATGAGGCCCTGCACCTGAAAGGCCAGCAAGAAGGTGAACAAGGAATGAACCTTGAACTGCGAAACAGCAACCCCTGGAGGCATGGAGGTATGGGGTGGGGGTTAAACAGTGAAAGATACCTCATCAGAAGTTGCTGGAACTGAGTGTCTCACCTGAGCCCCTCTCTCAAAATGTTGTTAAACACAGATGGGGGTGGAAAGGATTTTGTGAAGTGAAAAAAGCCAGAAGGATGACAAACACTGAATGGTGTCTCTTGTATGTGGACTATAGAGAAAGCAAACGAAGGATTAGAGAAAGCTGAACTTTAAAAACCCTTAAAAAATGACACAGAACAATGGACGCCAGAGGGGGAGGGGAGAAGGGAAGAAAACAAAATGGGAGGAAGCAAAATAAGGGGATTTTGTGGTGGGTGCACTATGGCAATGGCTGAAGGTGGGAACTCACACCCCCCACATACAATGATGTCAACCAACTTTACCTCAATACAACTGTTTAAAGTTGCTGACTTTTACAGTCTTCTTTTTTTTTTTTTTTAAATCTTTTGGTACATATTAGTTTATGTGTAAACTTTTGAGGAAAAAAAAAGACTGTACAGCACCAGACTACCCTTCTGTCTTTCAGACTTTTATTTTTCCATTTTCTTTTGTCCTTTATTCTTCCTCTGACTCTTTTTAAACCAGCCCCTTTAGTTCCTAGCTTCCCTTAATTTAAAAAACAGGTGGTTTGATGGCTGTTATTTGAAACTCTTGATTAAATAATTGTATTATCTAAACCACTTTCAAATCCTCAGGGACCTCCTTTTGTGAAACTACAAAAATGTCTATTAAAATTTCTCTAATGCGCTCTTATTCTATGAGCAACTTATGCTGTCATATCATTATTTGATGCTATGGGATGCAGAGGAAATTTTAGATGGTTTCAATAACGGTTTCTATTATTGTATTATTTTTAACGACTCATTTTGGTTCACCAAGAACTTGAAATGTCTTCTACATATACATCAGTTATAGAAAGAAGTTCTGATACTTTCATAACTCTCAGCATCTTCATTTTTATCTTTAAGCTTTTTTTAAAATTATTTTAGTGCTAATCTGTATGATATATTGCATGAATATGACTTTTAGTGCATATTCAATAGAAGAGCTCCTTCTTTCATGAATATCTCCACCTGAAGGTATGGAGGGGATTTAAAAAAAAAAACAAAGCACAATGGAAATAAATCCCAATTTTGGTTAACAATGCAAGGTCACTTTATAAGACAGCTTAAATTCATCCCATAACCTTTGGGGGCTACTATGCTTCTTCTAAGCTTTCCCTCTGGAGGTCTCTAGTCAAGATGTCACATGTCAGACCTGGCTAGCTCTGTTCTTGTGCCCTATTCAACTCTGGGTGTCTGTAGGCGTGGAAACAATTGCATTGCTCCCAAGTAGGGCACAGTCGAGTGTCTAAGGATTACAGTCTTATTATTATCTGCACTGTCCATAACTTGGCTTTGGTCATTTCTTTGGCAATAGTGGAGCTATTGGCCTGAGTTTCATGAATGACAGTGACGAGGACTGAGGTGAAGACAGAACAAACTTTGTCACAACTCCACATGTGTGCATGGGTGAGAAGGAGATCTTCCTGTTCATCCTGAACATGGAGGAGCAATCAGAGAAGATGGGATGCACCACAATATACCAATGCTCAACACTAACAACCAAACTGCCTTCTTTTCATGGAGAAACGGGTCCATGGTGACAGTGGAAGAAGCATGGATCCTAACTTCAGTGTGTGTGTGTGTGTGTGTGTGTGTTTGTAGCTTTTGTATAACATTTTGTACTGCACAGATGACAGTTGCTTCATGCGTCAGAAATATTGATGAAATGTCATCCCAGATTGAAGTAAGATGAAGATCCACTCGCCTGCTAATGGTTCTAATGTGCTACTTTCAAGTGCACAACAGACTCTTGAGCTAAATGCTACCTTATGTCTCAGTGAGCTTCTCTATTACAATTTCTAAGCATGACTTTTGTTGGTGTCAGAACTGAGCTGGCTTCCTGCTGAGATCACCTTGGAGGAATAAGCACACTGACGTGCTCAGTACAGAACCAGTCCAAACAGACACTCCCTGCCACGCAGGTATCCACGACATTCCACACTGCAGTGGGCCAGGAGCTTTTCATAACATTCCAAAACTCTAATCTTCTGGAAATCTTCAAGGTACCTTTTACTGACTTATTTTTTAGATGAGATCTTTAACCCTGAAAGAGGTGAAATGCTACTAACCCACAGCAAGTGGCAGCAGCAGGATATGAATCTAGGTCTATAACTCACCTGGGCTAAACCACCTTTCAGTTCATTGCGAATGACTGAGAAGAAAGTCTTCAACATTAAGACACCCTGTCTCCTGCTCTGAAAACACACTTTGGAGTACATCTTGGTATCTGAAAAGAATCTCACGAACATAGAAAATACCTGCACCACTAATTTTCATGAAAGCAACACAGCGCTCTAATGATGAAGGACAGGAGAACCCGATGGAAAATGGCTCAAAAACACACACACATATATTTGAATACGTAATGCTTCAATATAGCATGGCTCTATTACAAGTAGTTGGATGCTTTCACCTATCTGAGGAATTTCTTGGGGATAAATGTGGTTTGAAAGCAGCATCTTCTAATTGACTCAATAAACAAGTAGCAATGTTGCCACTGAAGTGGTTTTGAACAATTCTAGAAAGGGTCTAATCCATCCCATAACCTTTGGGGGCTACTATGCTTCTTCTAAGCTTTCCCTCTGGAGGTCTCTAGTCAAGATGTCACATGTCAGACCTGGCTAGCTCTGTTCTTGTGTCCTATTCAACTCTGGGTGTCTGTAGGCGTGGAAACAATTGCATTGCTCCCAAGTAGGGCACAGTTGAATGTCTAAGGGTTACAGTCTTATTATTATCTGCACTGTCCATAACTTGGCTTTGGTCATTTCTTTGGCAGTATCTGGAGCAGTAGAAAGGGTCTAAGCAAAAAGAAGTTACCATTGACTGACATAGTGGTTCAGTTTCTGGACAATTCTGTATCTATTAATACCATACAACATTTCTTTTAATATAAAACAGAAGTCCCATGTTTAGGGGATTTTAAACAGTTTTTTTTTTCTTTGTTTTCATCTTCACAAACAGAGGGCAGGGCACTGTAAAACAAAGGTAAGGGGGCAAGACGAGTCCTTGTGTGTGGTACTGTCCCACACCCCACGGGCATCAGGACCCCTACAGTGTGCCCATCAGCTGCCTTTACTGTGGTCCCAACTATGAACTCCCAGCGTATCCTGCACATTTCTGAAAAAGCATGAGGGTGCACATTGCCCCCCTGAGAATATCATGGTTGTAAGTGTGTTCTTCAGGCTAAGATGGGGGGAAAAAGCATTGGTTGACCAAGGATTATTCTCTCCAGCCCTAGAGAGAAAGAAGAAATTCTCCCCTCATTTCTTGTGTGATGTTTTTAACTCTAGGATAGTATATTACTGTGTTAGGTCATGGTATTCATTACCGATGATCTGAAAAATGACCCCCAAATTAGTTGCTTATAATAAGAAGAATTTAGTCATCCCAGGGTTTCTGTGAGTCACGGTTTGGGAGCAGTAGCTTAGCCTAGCAAAGGCTTCTGTGAGGTGGGACCCAAGGTGGTCACTCATTGGAAGGCTTTTGAGGTGAGTTAGGAAGGAAGGAAGGACAGATGGATGGATGAATGGATGGATGGATGGATGGGCGGACGGACGGACGGAAGGAAGGAAAGAAGAAAGGAAGGAAGGTAAGAAGGAAGGAAGGAAGATGTGAGATGAGAACAGGATACTAGGAAGCATGGGAAGCTGAGCAGATAAATTTCATTATCTTCCTCTTACTTTCTCTCTAGCTCTTTCCCTCTCTTCATTCATCCATCTATCTATTACGAATAGCACAAAGTGCCCTTAGCACCATCCTATCTGAAGAAAACCAGATAAAGTACACTGCAATTCCTAAATGGTTACACTTTTTGATGACAGGCTTTGCAGGAAATAATTAGACATGTGGAAAGCTTTCCATACGCCTTCTGTACCTATCAACTGGAGAGCTGGGAGCTGAGACCGTAATGGGTCGAGCTATATTAGACAATATTCTCCATTCCGCTGTGCTTCCTCCAGGCTGAGTGAACCATCATTTCTTATCAAGTATGTTCTATTTAGCATTTCAGCTGGCTTTTCAATTTAGCTAACTCTCAGGCTCTCTTGTTTACTATTTACTTGTGCTTCCAAATAGAATGTGAGCATTTCAATTGCATAAACACAATCTGTGGACCCCTCTGAGTGAAAATCTCAGGGAGCGCTGAGTGCCCCTGAGAAAAGGGGGCTGGGTGGGAACCTTCCTCCCCAGGGGTCATCTCTGTGAAGTGTTGCTGCTGAATGAAGGTGATCATTGGTTGTTCACATCCAAGTTCTTATGTTTGCTAATTAGCTAGAAATATTTTATAACCGCTGAAAGTGAAAGAATTCACAGATTCCTGTTGCAGAGCAAAGATATAAAACACTTAAGGATCATGTTTTCTCTGTCTGTCCACCTATTTTTCAAGACCCAGTTTAACATCGAGCTTCTCTAGCAAGCAAAACCTTCTGTCAAATGTGCCTCCATCTGAATTCCCTGATCAGCCTGCCTCACAGAACTCCATCCTTGGTGGTTTTATTGCTTATTATAGGTTCTTCTTCCCCCATTATCATCCTCAAATTTGTACCCTCACCACTCTTCTACCATAGAAATACCCACTGGTCACTTTTAAAAAATTGTTTCCTCTGTTTATTGAAGCACTATTTATAATAGCCAGGATATGGAAACAACTCCAAAGTCCCAACACAGACAAATGGATTAGAAAGTTGTGATATATGGACATAATGAAATATTGTTCCACAAACAAAAGAGACAAGTTTGATGCATTTGTGATAACATGGATGAACCTAGAAGGAATGATGCTAGCGGAAATAAGCCAGAAAGAAAAAGAAGAATACTGGATGATCTCACCTATACATGGGATATAAGGAAAACAAACAAACAAAAGGACAAGTAAAACTTAAAACTAACAAACGGTCAGCACAGAGCTGGAGGGGGGAGTTAGGGGAGGAATGGGCACAAGAGATTACAATGATGGTTCACAGGTGACAAGTGGTAGTGGGGAGCCTTGGGGTAGACAATGATGTAAAATACATGTGTGTGTGGTTGTGTGTGTGTGTGATCAATTTAGAACAAATCTATTTCCTAAAATTTATTGAAGGAATTATCTTAAAATTATTTAAGCTCTTCCTGAGAATTTCTTTGTCCTATATTCCCCAAGAAATGTAGCTAATATTACTTGCTGTTCTTTATGATGACTTTAGAAGGCATGAAAATGATAGAAAATAGATTGCTATAAGCGAGGATACACATTATTCAAATCTCATTCACTGTTTTATAACAAGGCAAGAAATGTCCTCTCCCCCTTGGGGAGTGGGCAGTTTATTTCATTCTAATTTACATGTCATAAAATGTAACAAGTTAAGTGTACAGCCTGATGAGTCACAGGAGTAGCTTATACTAAACAAGATAGAGAACGTCTTCATATGCAGACCCATTTATTGTTTTAACAGTTATTAGAGACAAGATTTGATGTCAGAAAATACAAGTCAAGAAAACTGCTTTGTCACCATCATCACTGTGGTCGTCATCATCATCGTCATCATCATCATCATCATCATCATCATCATCATCAAAATCATCATGATTTTTGTTGCCTCATTTATTTTATTGTTTATTGTCTATGGGGGGGGGCACCAGATGGACAGGCACTGAGCAGACCTGAAATACTAATAATCAGACTGTGAAAAATTTTCATTCCATCATCAGCGTGAACAAAGCACGGCCATCAATGCTTTTTGCTGAGTGATTTCACAGGATTTCTGTTTCTTGCGTAAAAGAAACGAGACCTTTCCCTTTAAAACAGTAATCACAAATGGACTTTCAGTTCCACAGGGAGTCTGTGGCACATTTAAATAATCCTGCTCAATGAAGAAAAAAGAAAAAAACACAAAAACAAAACCAGAAAACCACTCATGTTGGGGGTAGGGGAGGTGCGGGTTGGTTGGTTGCCAGATTCCATATTGTCAAGTCCACACCATCTTCCTGGAAGTCTCCACTTCACACAGGAAGAAACTTAGAAGACCAGAGGTTGCCTGAGCCTAGTAGCTTTTAAATGCAAAGGGAAAGGAACCTACCCCAGGACCCCTTCCACATGCTCTTTACCTCACTGCCAGGGGCCATCTTGTACTGTGTCCCCACACATAGGTGGCCTCACCACCTGAATGGCGTATGGTCTGTGGGAGGCCTCTTCACTGGTCTTGCAAAAGTGGAAGATTTTGAACTCAACTTTTGAGCTACATCTAGAGAACATGACTGACCTATTGAGCATGATTCACACCTAGGAAAAGGAGAGGCGTTGAAGCAGGAAGCTAAGGGTTCTCAACATGTGGAAGAAATGACTTTCCCTGAGGCAGAGAATCTCCCAGCAGAGGGTAGACCTTGATCTCTGAGGGTTGTAGCCTGTCCTGGTCCTGAGAAGCCTGAAACATGCTGGGGAGGGGGGGCTCGAGAACTGGCAGCCCCCAGCCTCTGGACTTCCCCTCCACAGAAGTTTTCAAATAAGACTTTTGCCAATTCAAATGTGCGTGGAATTCCAGAATGGAATTCAGCAGAAAAGAGGATGTGCTTTACAGAATTGTGCCAGGCACACATGGCTCATAAGGTGGGGAGAGCCGGAACCACAAGACCGTGCTCATCGTCTGCAACCAGTTCGGTTGTTTTAAATGTTCTATTTGCAGCCAGGTTCCCTCTGTACCAGGCTGGTGTATGAGCAATGGTCCGAGACGATTTCAAACCCAAGGTCTCTGAGGGCCGAGGGTGTGTCGATTTAACTTGCTGTGTGGAACACTGGTCAGAGCCCAATAGGCATTCGAGGAATTTATAACGTTATTTGGGATCAGTAATTATGATGAGGCTAGAGCTTAAATCTGAAACAATTCAGCAGTAAAATCGAGACTGAAATGGGAGGTCACTGCCTCCCAGCAGTCACATCAAATTACTGGCGCATGAGTCGGACACTGAGGTTTGAGGGAAGGAGGCTGCCCTTGAAAATGGCCCATTCAAAATGGAAAGCCTCCTGGACAAATGAGTGAGAAGGAGCTGACTTACTAATGGCCCAGCAAACACTTTAAAACTGTGTTTTAAATGATGCTGTGCTTTGAACAGATAATTGGCCCAATTCTTCCCTTACTCTGTGTCTGTAACTCCCATTGAAATCAATGAGAATTGCATATTCAAAAGGAGGCGAGAATAAAGTTGCAGGTTGAATTAATGGGGTAAAGGACCGCAGTTCTCTCAAAGCTTGTGCAATTAAATTGTGGCCTCACACAATTCTCTAGGGTCACCGGCAATTTGCTGGCCTAGGAGAGCCAGCTGACTTCGTTTTCCAATGTGTCACAATTTATAGAATGCATTTTCTTAGACACTGACAAGGGATCCTTCTTAGTTCAGGATCTACCAGCTCACTCATCTTGTTGGAACCTGATATCTTGGAGCCTAGGATTTCAGTTCCCCATGCTTACCATTAGCAAAGACCATCAATCAATTGATAAAATCTCCACTCCCAAATCATGCAAATGATGCAAATGAAGCACATATGAATATTATCCTTTTCTATAAAAATATTTGTCTATACATCATTTATGTCCATGCTAATTATCTGGCATTGTTTCCCAACTAGAACGCCATTTCCAGCTGGCGTTCCAGCAAGAAGTTTGTCTCATTTATCACTGTATCCTTAACATTTGACCAGTTGTAATTTGTTAACTATTTCTAATCATCAAAATACTAGTCAAACAGTCATAAGAATAATATTTGTTTTTAAACACTGCAAATATGTAAAGCACAGTGTTTGTGTTTTAATACTTCTCAAACCTAATCACCTAGTGTGTGTGTGTGTGTGTGTGTGTGTGAGTGTATGTGTGCAAGCAGATGCTGTTTTCTTGACTGGGTTCCAGTGAATTCTCACAACAGTGGAGTGGGGTGCAGTATTTTATACCATGTTACAAATATAGAAATGGAGGCTTCAATAAATTAAAAATTCTTTCCTGGCTCGCAGCACTAGGAAGTGACAGAACTGAGGTTGGAAACCAATTCTGACTCCAAATATCATCTTCATCTTCCCTAAGATATGAAAAATAAGGGACTGCATTTGTAAAATGGAAAGGGTTTCCACTAGGCCACGGTCAGGAAGCTGATGGATGAAGAGTCCACAGTGTGGGAAGGAACCGGTCAGAGATGAGCTGAAGGGACACAGCGGCCCAGGATGTGCACCCAGCAGAAATTCATGATGCATCTGTGCATCTCTACTGGCTTCCCTCACTGACGGCATGGCCACTCAAGCTGGGGACATATGTGGCACTGATGTATTTCCATCTGTTTTGACTCAGTGGTGGCCAATCCCTGACCCCCTGAATCTACTTGGTCACACTGCTCAGAATGCCTCTGTTTCCACATGTTTGACGGACCAGAGCAGATGTCTTTCTCTGCATCCATATGCTTCCCTGCTTTTCTGTTTTCTGGATACACTCTCCATGTCTCCCGAAGTGTTTTCAAATGCTAGCCACACTCCCCATTCCCACTTATGCCTGAAACCTTCGTTAGCGCAGGGGTGCTCAGTTTGGGGATCATGATCAGGGGGGTCTCCATGAGCAGTCTGGACAGAAAGGCTTTCCCCCATGTGCTGTGATGCCAACTGTGCTCTCTGTGAGCATCACCCTGGGTTCTGGAAGGTGTCTCCTCTGGAGACTTTCCTGTTGGGAGTGCAAGGCACCGCTGCTATTCTGTCAATGGAAGCTACAAGCCATCTAAGAGTTAGAGGTAAACAAAAATACCTGCCATTTATTGTTGGCTATGCTAGGTGTTGCCCTGGCTAAGTTCCTTTACCTAATTTCATTTCATCGTTCTACCACTGCCATGAGGCAGAGGTCAATGTCCCCATTTTCCAGTTGATGCAACAGTGGCATTACAGCCATGAAACACCTTGGCCTAGGTTTTCCGAGTAGATTGTGATAAAGTTGTGGTCTGAACCAGTTGCCCTGCTCCTGAGGCTGGTGATATTAACTATTGTATGAATTTACTAGGTTCTAGGTGGGGCAGGAATCTCTTGGGGGAGCTGTGCAGGTGGGAGTGACCAAAGGACTCAGAGGTGTTTGTGGAAGGCATTGCAGAATTAAGCACCTGGGGTGATGTTGAGGGCTCTCATGCCAGCTGGGAAGACAGATGTTCTCTATGCAAAAGAGGGGAAATTATGAATTGCTACAAATACTATCTTAAACATATATTGCAATTTATACTGCAAAAATATATATTGCAATATATAATAAACATCGCAATTTATAAATTTAGAAAGTTATAAAGTACCTTCACAGTTCATTATTCATCTCACTAATAAATTTCCCTCTAGCACCTATATTTTGTGGTAGTGGCAGCCAGCATCCTAGCACAAGGCATGGAACCTATAATACATGTCACATCACTAGTTCCACCATATGAAGAACAGTTACATTCTTCCAAGATTTTACATAAAAGAATTTTGATATGTGACACCTCTGACATTTCCCCATGTGACTAAGTAGTCTCTGCATTATTAACACATGAGTTTTCTAATAATTCGTGTAAGATTTTGTTATTTATCACAGTTTCCAGTTTTCTACTATTAGAAGAGATTTAGGTTGACTTCCTCTGCTTTGTTTATCAAACTTATTTCTAATTGTTCCTTTCAAGTAGATTCCTAGAATGAAATCACTAAGTGCGAGCATCAAACTATGGTGTTGCTGAGAAGCTGTTCTAATTTACTTTACAGAAAGGCTTACACTAAATCGCTACCAGCAGTGTTTAAATTAAACCTGCTCACTCCTTTCTATGTATTTATTTTTTCATTCATTTGACAAGTGAGGATTATTGTTTTAAAATCTGTATTATTGACTATGAGTTAAACTATACAGGCTTTTTTTTAAATTATTATTAGTAATCAGTCTATCTGGCTTCCTTACGTATTTTGTCCTGTTTGTTTTAGCATGTTAGGTTTTCCTTATTTTAATGTGCTTTCCCTATACTAATATAGCAATGTTTTACTGTATTTATCTGTAATATTGCCCTAAGCTTCCCCCCCTCACTCCTGCTTTAGCTGCTATTTGATGCCTTTGTTACCACTTAAGAGCTCTAGGGGGAACACTGTTTAACTGTTTCCTGTGGTCTTTCCAACCAAGTTCTTCCTGCCCTCTCCCCCCACTGCCCCGAGTGGATGGGAAGCCGTTTAAGTCAGAAGCATGATACTGAATCATCTGACAGTCGTGTTAGCACACGGTGTGGTCGTAAGAAAATAGCACATGAAGGAAGTACACCATACGGAGCTTTGTTGAGGTATGAGCCCAGAGGAAATGAATCCCAAATGCTGTCTTTCTAGGCTTCAAACTTTCCCAAAGAATATGGAACCAGTTGCTGAAATAACAGTCAGCTCTGCTAAGGGCTAAGAGAGAGAACGACAGGATGGTGCATGGGAAAAGCAAGGCATTTTTTCCAGGCAGAGAGACACCACAGCCAGTTAGGCATGTTCCCAGCGCCTCCTCACTGTCTGCTGTGGGCTGGTGGGAGGAGCAATAGATGGACGGCTGCACCCTGGATGCCACCCACTGGCTCTGGCACACTGGGCAAGTCAACTGCTCTTGTTGGATGTCAGTCCCACCATCTGTAAATGGCTGTTGCCAGGACCCAGCGAGATAATACACCTGAGAGCAACTCGTGAACTCTAAAGCACAAAGAAAGTAAAAATCATCCAAACTTATGCTAGTTTTGCTGAAGGTAGTGGCTAAAGAACAATTTCATTGGTAACAGGATAAGATGATATGAATGTACTCAAATGATGACTGTAAGTTCTATTCACTCTCTTTCTCCCTTTTGCCTCCTGCCCGATGACACTCAGTTAAAGGTCCTGAAAATGCAGGCAGGCACTATCGTCATTTAACTGGACTTCACGGGTGGCCCCCATAACCTACAGAACAAAATGTTTCTAGGGAAAGTCTACAGGGCAATCCTGTTCTACACACAGACATCCTGTACGATACATTAAAGGTTAGCATACAATATTAATTAGTGACCTTTCCTTGCTGTGTGTATGGAGGGGGGGTTGCATGGGTCATTAGGGAAAAGCTTTACAGACAGGAAGCTGAGTGTTGACAATGGGCAGGAATTGCCTGGTGTGCAAATGGGGAGGGGAAAACTGTGGTTCAGTTTCTGGGGCCATGTGTATGGAAGGTCTAGGAGTGCAGAACAACATGGCTGCAAGCTTGGGTGACTCCTTTGAGGAGCAGAGATGGCTGCTGGGAAAAACAACCTGTCAGAAATGCATCCACCCAGAAGAATCAGACTGAGCACTCTTAACACTGTTCCGAGGAAGCAAAAGAGGTCCTGGTAAGGGGAATTAGGATAAAGACTAAAGTGGAGGATGCAGCAACAGCAGCCTTCATCCTCTGTACTTAAAATTCTGAATCACAGTTTAGCCACTTTCTTCCATGAGAGGTCTGGGGAGGATGTGATGGCAACAGCCTTCTAGAGATGGGTTGGGGAGCTCTTTACCAGGTGACCGGTGCAAAGCCATCTGCTGACTAAGAGAGGCACCTTCAGAGGACCACACTGCCCAGAGGTAAGACTGGCGAGTTCCTTTCCTGCCTCTCCCTAAATTGGGCTGCAAGACTGAAACAGGAACTGATTATCTGCTTACTCCTTACTGCTAGTGCCTGCTGAGTGAAGTAGAACTTGACTTATTCTTGGTTCTCCCACCTAACTTTATTTGGAGATGATAAAGATTAACAATGGTTAGTAAATTCTTCTGACCAGGTATCACTGATCACTCCCCAGTTACATCTGAGGAGCTGATTAGCTGTGTGCTCTGAACCAAAAGATGGATTTTACTTGAATTTAAACACATTCACTGCTAACTGCTTCTTTTTCCAAGGCAAGATCATCATTGCAATATCGTAAAAAATATCTCCTGAACAAGGAATGACACTTGAATTTCCTAACCTGTTGCTCCTGCTTATCAAAGTAAACACACACACATACACACAGATATGTATCACCCCACCTCTCTGGCAAGTGTCTCCCCTAGAACTCCCCTAGAACCTCTAGAAGGAATGTGGTCCTTCAGACCCATGTTAGACTTCTGAACTCCAAAAACAACAAAAGTGTTGTAATGGAGCTGGTTCACAATCACTCATGCCAGCATCCCAACAGCTCTAGGAAACACACACAGCCCACCTGCCCCTACCCCAGCCCCGCTTGCTTTGTGCTAGGTTCTGAGAAGGGGTCACAGGGATTCAAAGTCATGCAAATAGGCTCAGGGCTCTGGATGCCTGGGCTCACTGAATCTGAGTTTTCTGGTCCCCAGATATGTCAACAACCTTCAGGCAGTGAGGCAGTTCACCAGTTATTGCCGGTTCCCAGTTCCTCTGGTCCCAAGTTCTGCTTCATGTAGGAAATATTTCTTAGAATGACAAGGTCAGAAAATGGAAGTGGAGTAATTTGAGAATTTGCATGCTAATGAATAAGAAGATGCCTATTATTTATTAAAAAAAAACTGGTTACCTATGGAACGCATAAATGAGTCAGTATATGTTTCTTCTTCCTTCCCCTCAGGGGTGACCTCTGTGCATAGAGAAACAGAGAGCTTGCTGGGTATATTGTCAAGGGTTGAAATGAAGGAAGTCATAACAAGTCTCCTTTCCAGAACCCTCCGTATACCTATCACATCCAATAAAATACACACCCATGAAATACAATATTAGAAAACATTGTTAGAGTTTTGTCATTTTCCAAATGAAGTGACCAAATGAAACCTACAGAATGGTTGTGAGTGTTCGGAAATGTTTATGAAGCCCACACAATTCACAGAGCTGGTCTGACATTACATTTTGTAGATGTGACATTAGATTCCATTCGGAGATGGTAGAAATTTAAGTACTGTCTTGCAGTTTTCTTATGTGGTAGGAAGCATTTTGTTTCTACTCTTGCACATGTTCATAGGCCCAAGGTGCCCTATCGTTGTGCTGATGACTGATATGGTCCCAAGATCAACACCACACCTGCAACTAATGACACTCACCAGAGGAACGCTTCTTTTACAGTGTACACATACCAAGAGGGACGAGGGAAGGTTACTATGGAAACCGTGACACAAATCCTAGCACTGACTTCTTACTGATTCCATCAGCATCCTTTACGGCAGCATCCTTTACGGTGATGAGATAATCATTTGCATTAATGGGAGGCAACATAGTGCAAGCATCCCGAGAACAGACTTTGAAGACAGGTAACCCAGATCTCTAGTTCTGACTCTTCCCCTTACTTAGCTCTGTGACTTTAGGTAGGTCACTGAATATCTAGCATTTCCATGCTGAGGCTCCTACCTGAAGAATGAAAACCACTTGTTTGAGGGGCATATGTACACCTATGTTCACCGCAGTGCTGTTTCTAATAACCAAGTTACGGAAGCAACCAGAGACATCTCAGCGAGTGAATCAGGAAGATGTGGTATATATACAATGGAACACGACTCAGCTATAGAAAAAGATCAACTCTTGTCATTTGCAACAACATGCATGGAACTAGGGGGAGCTTACATGTGGAATATAGAGGACTCAGTGGGGCAGAGACACGATGGACTACGATGGAGGACTCTGGCTGCCTTGGTGGAGGGTGTCATCCTATCGCTCTAAATCACACACAGCATTGTAAACCAATGTTATCTCCCCAAATCATACTTATCTGGCCACGTTAGGTATACAGCTTTTGAAAGCAGTTGTAGTTATAACAGTAAATTTTGTCAGAAAGGCATTCAATGAAAGCCATGTGGCTGGAGTAATGGATATGATCTGAAACTGCATGGGTGACAGTCACAGTCAAACTGGCCTCTGAGCCTTGTTTACTTCTGGTTTTCTTTTTGCTGCATAGCATTTAGAAAACCCTGCACCACTCAGCTCTAAATTGTAATAGATTTTTAATAAGTCACCTTGTAAATGGTCTATTCTTCAACCCAGGTGATATAGAAGCCTGAATGACATCAGCAGAAATTAAATTCTATTGTGATGTTATAGTCATTTACTGAGCCCCCTATCTGCAAGGCATGGTGCTGGATGTCAGGACTCCTTCACGCATGCAACAGAAGTAGCTCTTGGTCTCAGGATAAGTGCTTTGAAAGGAAAAGTACTGATTCAGAACAGTTACTGAAGTGGAACACTCACACAGATGGGTTCATCTATGTTGATATAAATGTATAGGTTTTAATGAACCTCCTCCCATGGAGATATTTGTCACAGTTGAATTTATGCTCACATGTCATAGATTCTAGATCTCAAGCAACGACTGATTGGCATCCATGGAAGACTAAATCCAAGATTTCCTCCATCTACACACCTTTACTCACCACTGATTCTGCTCTGATTTTGGTAAGCTTGGGTCCTGGGCTAATTATAGTAGAGGCTGAGGATCGGCCCATTTTCTCTTTTGGGTACGTGTGAGGTCAGGGTTATAAAATCTGGAGGTTCCAATGAACTTTCTGGACTCTTTCAAAACCAGGCTCTATTTTCTGAAGCACTGAAGGAACCACATTCATCCCCGGGATGGGACAGTGCAGGACGCAGCTGCTAAATAAATCCTAACTCCCCGTGGCTACAATAACCCCAGTAGCTGGCACTGAGCAATTCAAGAAATTGTAAAGACTGAACTTTGGATTAAAAAAATAATTCATTAGGGCAACAGAACCTGATTACACTCTTTATTTTCTTTGGATTTTAATTTGTAAAGCAATTAAATATTTGGACTCAAATTTAGCTCTTGGAATTTGGAAGTGGTAGGAAATTCACATCCAAAGTTAGGGAGTCTTCATGCTGGCAGTTTTAAATCAATCTATCTTGATGGTGTTTGACCTCTCTTGCCAGTTATGTGCGCAGCTGGAACATGCTGGATAGACTTTGGAGGGGAGGAACAATCCATCTTGACCACTGCATAGACTTGGAGCTAATTTAATTGCTGTGTGGTTCTCATCTACTTCAGAGGTTTTTGGGGAATGGAAACATACACTTTTCACCAAGATCCCATGTTGATTCCCTAGCGAGTGAGAGTCATCCCTGGGTGGGGGGTTCACAGGAGCAGATCCATCCTGGTGGAAGCAAATGACTGGATGGAGTAACCTAAGGTGCAGTCAGATCTCTCTGCTGCCTGCAGTCATCCTTTGGATCCAGCATCATCTCCAGCATCTCCTGGCTGCTCGGGTTAATGCTGAGCATGGTGATGGCAGCACTCAAGCCCCCTTCCTACCTAATGTGGGATTTCTCTAGCAAGCAGCAGGTTGTGGGTTCCCCACTGGCCTCTATCACTCACTCTGGGGAAGGTATTCCACCTCCCCAACCGCTCTTCTACCCTCTCTCTGGTGTCTGCCCTACATCCTGGCCTGAGGCTTTCTTCACTCCCCAATGCATCCTGCTTGTAGCCCTCACCTCTCCTGCAGCGTAGCACATACCTATCTAATTCACCTTTCTGCAAGCTTCTCAGAGGACCGGAAGAACTAACACAGTGAGGGATGTTAGGGGACAGGAAACACTTGAGTAATATCAACGGAAAATGCAATGCTTATGGGACCTCCGCCTCACCATCTTCCCTTTCCTGGCACTGGGTTCGCTGGAGAGATCACCAAAACCACTTCATGATACTCAGTGGTACAGACATGGTTTGGTGGTGAGGAGAAAAATCAAGACACTTCTTTAAATAAGCCTGGCCAGAGCAGATCGAGATTAAATGGGACCCCAAGATGAAGGAGGTGATAAATTGAGGACAGGAAAACGGTCACACTTGAAGCTACAAAAAAGGAAATCTGGTGAAGGAGTTGAGTCTGTTTGGCTCCAAAGCAAGTTTAGGGAATGCTGTGAAGTGGCGAATTTATCATAGTTAAGAAAGGAAGCAATTAAAGTAGGAAACAATCTCAGGAGCATTTTCCAGGTCAGTATGAATAGTAACAACACTGCTGAGAGAGTGCTAGGCAGTCATGGGAGGTAGACGGGAGCACATGATTCCCCCCAGCCTGGTTTTTATAGTAAGTGAAAGTCCAGGCCAAGGAAATGGAGGGCAGATCGAGAGATAGCAAGGAGAGCCACTGGATCTTTGAAGTGCATTTTCAAAGGTGAGAGTCTAATTCGAACTCAATATCCACCAGAAGCAAAATGAATGTGTCAATGTTCTTTGAAAAAGGATGACAGCCCAGGAAGCGAGTCATACTTGAAGTCATTTCACTCCCAAGCAATTAACCAAAAAACTACATAAAAAAAAAGGTAAAAGAGCAACTTCCCTAATTTGCACCAGATTAGGAGCCTCTGAAATTGGAATCTTTCAGCAGGTACACAAGAGGGTCCAGAGCCTCACCCATGCAGAGCTACACTGAGAAGTCAAGAGCAGTGCCCAGATTTTGATGGCTTTCAGCAAGATGTGTCAAAAGATAAGTTTGACAAGGACAGCCTGTCTCCCTTTAAAATGAAGTCACGGGGTCTAGAGTTCTTCAGGAAACCGATTTCTGCTTCCACCTCTACCTCCCGAGGCAGGTCTCACAGGACTGGGCTTCAGCTAAGACCTGTCAGCAACCCCGACGGCTTCTCCTGACTGAATTCCTCCTGCAAGTTGTGTCACTGGCATGACAACACATCCCCGTCCTGCTGATTCGTGAAGGAACGCACGGCCTTAAAATGATTCACTGATTTTCTTTAATCTACAAACAAGCAGAAAGCGTAGGGGGGAAAACACATCTATGAATTGAGCTGTTTGCTTTTTGTGTGGCTTCTCCAGTGAAAACCATGGAGGCGTTCATTACAGACTTTGCTTTTTTTTTTTTTTGCCTTCTAATATGATGTCTATGATGGCTCCCCTCATCTCCAACACAAGTCTTTCCCTTCCATTAATGTTAATGGAAGTCACTCTTGTGTATCAAGGGGAGAATAGACCCCTTTGTCTTTTTAATTGGCCCTATAAAACAATAAATGAATGCACTCTGTAGTTCCAACTAGAAATAAATTCTGGTAGCTGTACCTCCCAGCTTTAAAAAAAAAAAACAACTTTTTTTTCTTAAAAGAAGATAATATGTAGCTTCCTGGTCAGACACTAGCTAGGAACCAAATACATAAAAAAATACATCAAGATGAAAGGGATAATAGGTAATTTTGTTCTTTAGGAAGATGATGTTGCTAAGTGTGTCTGCGGAGCATGGGGCAGAATACAAAGCACAGAGCGCCTGTTAAGATGAAGCAATTGCAACCGCAATTTAATGGAGGACAAGAAAGCAATTAACAGTGTAAAGTCATTGATGCGAAGGATAGACCTCGAGATTAGAATCTTATTAAAACAAAGGCTGCTACAACTTGATTATAATGAGTTAAGTTGAAAGATCTCCAAAACAATCTCAGCGTGCAGATGCTGAAAAGAAAACATCATTTACCCTATTATGATACTTGGGGCCCCATTCGCTGCCGATAGTATTGGGATCTTTCGCAGATCAATATTTCAGACAAACAGGATGGGAGTCGCCTCCAGAACTTAATTCTGCTGGGTTTCAGGATGTTCCTCTCCATTGGTGCTACTTAGTCAAAGATGCTGGTATAAAGCAAAGTGATTCTGTTCGTGCTCATGTTAGGGACCTTTTCCAGAACAGCAAGTTTCTCTTTTGTAAATTCTTTTACTCTCTGGCCTTTTTATAATCACATCGCTGCCTCGCAGGTCAGTGTAAAGATACACTGTGGTTTGAGATGAACTGATCTGTACTCTTCTGACACTTCCCGCGTTGATTCAATATTTTAAGATAAATATCACACAAGGAACAGTGAGAAATAAGACAAAGGGCGCCAGATTAAATGATAAAAAAAAAACATAGCTAAGACCCTTCAATCAATTAACAGTTACTATTGCAGGTTCTCGGCCCCTCCACCCTGAGATCAAAATCTTTTTTAAAATAGGGTATTCAGAACAAGTTAAATAAGTTTTTCATTCAAATATGTACCATCTTTTAAATTAAAATAGCTGAATGGGGCTCAATTTTTCTTCAATTTTTAAAGACTAATTTTATATTTAACAAGTCATTTAATAAATGCCATATGCATATTTTATAAACGGAAACATATTTGCTTCTATTTTTAATGGGCCTGTTTCATATGTCCGTGGTAGATAAACTGTGTATTAAATAAGGAAAAATGTGTTTTAAATAGAGAGAGGACTTTTTCACAAAAACTTTAGATAGTGGAACCAAAACAGTAATTAATTTATCTGATGAGGACTTTAATATGCTTATTAATTTACACCGTTTGCAGCCATCCCAATCTGGGTAGGTTCATCATTGGTTCTAGCAGCTAAAGAATGTCAGAACTCTTGGCATCATCTTCACAGAATTTTTAATAATGAACGGGGGGAAATTGGCAGCAAAGAAACAGCTGCTTGAATTTCTCTCTTGAGTTCTAATTCTCCTCTGTGTTCTCTCCATTCTTACTCTCCTCATTCTCCCTCTTCTGAGGTGATATTGCCTATGTCCCCTTCCTCTTTAACCCAGGTATGCCCACTTACACACCCATTGCACCAGGTGTGTACAATCATGGGGAGGGCACAATACCACAGATTCTGGTCATAAAGGCTAATGGCAGAAGGGTAAAAAATTATTCATTTAGCCTTCACAGTTCCTTCAGAAATGGGGAGCAGTCCATATCCTTGCCATTATCTACTCTGAAAACCTTACAAGTCATTGTCAATAAGGTGACAAAGAACTGTTGGTCTCTGGAATTCTAATTTGCATTTCACGATTGAGCACTCACTGGAATTGAGTACTATCCCTGTTTATTGGTCTGAACAAAATCTTGTGTGAAGTGACTGTGAAATCTTTTGCCCCCTTTTCATTGTACCATTCTCCTTTTGTTATTGATTTGCAGATGTTCTTTATATATTCAGGATTATAGTCTTTATTTAATGTTGCTGAGGTGTGGACGGGCCACATTCTATTTACCCAGTCATCAGTTAATGGATGGGATATTTGCAGTTTGCTACTGTGATGATGCAGTGCAAATAGCTGTGTGTGTGTAGCTTGAGAGATGTTGAAAAGTGAGAGAACAGATGGCAAGTAACTCTGCTCAGATCAAGTCCCATCACTTACTGTGTGAACTTGATCAAGCCTCCTAGCCTCTTTGTGCTTCAGTGTTGCCTATAAAATGGGGAAGATTGTGTCACTTGTTTCACAGGGTAGTTATGAAAACAAAAATCATTCATATATGTGAGAGACTGAACACAGTATCTGATGCATAGCTAGCACTCAGAAAAGCACAAGTATTATTATTTGACACTTAACAGCTTTGTACTTTATCTTCATTTTTTAACTGGAGTCTTGATAACAGTTCTTTCTAACATAGTTGAATTAATCATTTTTTTTTTGGTCATGGTTTGAGCTTTAAGTTAAGGAAATCCTTTCTTTCAAAGTCATTAAAATCTTTTGTGGACTTTTCTAATGTTTTATGTCACCTTTAATATGAAAATTTAAACATGTGGCATTAATTTTGAGCAATTATGTGAAGGTGGGAATCACTTTCTTTTCTTTCCTTTTTTTTTTTTTTGACAGCCAATTTTCCAACCTCATATACTATAAAGACCATTCCTTTCCAACTGGCTTAAAATGCCAACTTTGACAAGAAACAAGTTTGTGGATTTGTGTGGATTTAAGTTTTTAAAAAATTAGTTCAAGCTGCTGGAGGTCACCACGCCGGCTCCAGGCCTGTGGGAGGGACCCCCTCGCTGTGCTGCCCCCTCCGCCATCCCTGGGAGCCAACCCCCGCCACCAGGTTCCTCCAGAAACCCGCCCACCTTGCCCACGCCCAGGTTAGCTGCTGGAGGTCACCGCGCCGGCTCCTGGCCTGTGGGAAGGACCCCCTCGCCGTGCCGCCCCCTCCACCATCCCTGGGAGCCAACCCCCGCCACCAGGTTCCTCCAGAAACCCGCCCACCTTGCCCACGCCCAGGTTAGCTGCTGGAGGTCACCGTGCCGGCTCCTGGCCTGTGGGAAGGACCCCCTCGCCGTGCCGCCCCCTCCGCCATCCCTGGGAGCCAACCCCCGCCACCAGGTTCCTCCGGAAACCCGCCCACCTTGCCCATGCCCAGGTTAGCTGCTGGAGGTCACTGGTGCCGGCGCCGCTTGCGGCGCAAATTACTAAACTAAAGTACAGATCTACTTTCAACCTGGAATACACTCCCATCAACATGCCAACCAACACAAGATCCATGGTTTCTCAGTATGTAGAACAGGTTCGAAAGCAAAACACAGTAAGGAGAAAAACTTTAAACATGCAAGCAAGCCCTACAGGAAGTAATCCATCGCCAACAAAGAAAGGACAATCTCCAGAAAACATCAAAGAAATGATTTGCATCTCAGAAAAAGATTCCTCTATTAACATGTTAAATGCACTCCAGCAATTAAGAGAAGAATTAGAAA
>PVHY01009976.1:0-53801 GCA_004024945.1 Uropsilus gracilis
TGTATTTTCTAATTACAAAGAGAAATAATGGTAGGAAGGAGTATTAAGTTAATGTCATATAATGTTTTGCCAAATTATTAGAAATAATTTTCTCAAGTTGTTTTATTAGATTTAGAATGTCTAATGTGCTAATTTCTATGAAGCAGGATGGTTTCACTTATTATTCAAGCCAAATGCATCTAACCACAATATGTCTTTTGGGAGAAGGGGGAATCCACACATTGATAATCTAAGCCGATAATACAGTTGGCAATAAAAAGGAGAAGGCAATGAATCTCTTGGCAAAGTTCTAGAGACTGGCTCACAGTGTGGGCTAGATCTGGTCTGAATTATCCTAATGACTATTCATCTTCAGGGAGGGAAATTGCCACTCTCCAAGGGCAGAGTGCCCTGTGGCTTTCACCATACCTTGAAGAGGCTCCAAAATGAAAGATAGGACTTCCGGAAGAGTCTCAAATTGCTTCTACTTTAGTGAATTGTACCTTTAATTGAACAGTTTAATTGTAGTATTAAGGACAATATTAGTACAACCACCTGCTAAATTTTATTTAGGTGAGGCTTCTTTGCACAAGCAGGATTTTATCTCTTTGCCTTTACCACGTCTGCTTATCTGCTGTCTTCATATCAATATTGAAATGCTAACTTAAATAGATTTAGCTCAATTACCCCCAACTCTGTACCAATCAGGGTCTTTACATATGTCAATAAATATAACATCTTGATATATGACATCACTTTTAGTGATGCATGACTTTTTAGCTAAACATAGATGAGAAAAAAACTGGGTTCATTTTATAGGAGATAATTGAATGGGAGTGTTATTTATATATATATATATTTTTTTTTTTAATCTATGCCAAGCATACATTTTCAAATGACAAATTAACAACTGCTCTTGAAGCTGTGGGGATAAATGCCATTTGTATTTATTCACATTTGCATTTAGGTAGAACTACCCTTAAGAAAAAAATAATCACAAGATAACAATATTCTAAAATAATAATACAAAATCATACCACTGACTTTTTCACAATGATGTTGGGCTACATTACTAGGTTGATGATTTACCTAGGTTAATAAATATTTTTATTTCCCAAATATTTTCCATATTTAGCATTTTAATAAATACTAAATATTTGAATAAGTAATATATATTACTCAAGTTAATAATATTAATCTTATCTTAGATCACTAATTTTTTTCCCTATTGCCATTACTTATATCCCTTTGTCCTTTACTTGCCTCCTCTGTTTTAACCTGAGAGCTTTCTGGAGTTTTATTATTAACACCATTCATTTTTAATGTCATCTCAATACAGGTAACTACAAAGAGAAATTGTTACTAGATTCCTTATGTGCTAAGGAAAAACTTAAATTAAAGCTAATGCAATTTCATACAGAGAACTTACACTCTAAATGTTCAAATGCCAGAGAAAAAGATGTCATTAGAGTCTTTGATCAGCAAAAGATTAAGGGGAAATTTCAGTAACACCCAAAGTAATATGTGCAATTGAAAATGTCTAAGGTATTTTACACCGATTTAAGTCTGTTGTTTGTGGATGGCAAGGTGATGATAGGTATTTGCAAAGTGGTACACATTTAGCATGAAGAAATTTCTTTGCTCTGGTAAAAATGTCATCCAGAAAATAAAAGTATAGATATTTTTCATCAAAATTTATATAAAAAGTTACCAAAAGGGATATAGGAATTTTAAAATAGAAGACATAATTTTTTGTCCTTTTTTTATTTTATAAAGGATATTAAATCATAATTTAGGAAATTTTTGTGGTTGCTGTTAGTTTGTATTTAATATTCAAAAACCAAAATATATTAGAAAGAAACTCTTGAGTGGAGCAGGTACTTCCTGTTTCATTTAACCCAGTGCTATACAGATGGGATAACAAATCTTCTGAAGATTATTATACAGTACTAAGTAATGAGTCTGTTTTCTATGATTAAGTATTCTAAGCAGAGCTCCAGAAGCCCAGAGATAGCTGCAGAAATCAACAATAGTAGACTATTGATATCTGCTAATTTTAAACAAAGTTAATGAAAAAAAATCTTAAAATTCATAATAATTTGGGGTCAAAAATTATCAGTGAAATTTCCCCTTGCATAAAGGTCTAAAAACCTCTGTTATCATCAAGCTACTTTATGAAAAGAATAAAATATCCAAGCAATTTCCCTTGACACTTCTACAATAAAAACTTAAACATATTCAGAAACATAATGCTATAAGACTGTCAGGGTTGATTTGTACGCTCAAACTAATTCAGGACTTGCTTCTTCCAAAAAAAATCATCCATGAAGATTGCTGAAACCCCAAGTTTGTTTGTTTATTTAATTCAGGGTTAAGGAGAATTCCAAAAGCACATTCCTATATATTCACATATGGAAGCATATTCTCTTGCACTTTTTTTCCCTTTAGATATAATGAACTTAAAAAAAAATCTTATTTTCACAGCAGATATAGGTGAACAAAGAAGCAAACACAGTTCTTATTATAGAACTTTGTCTTGGAAGCCTTTCAAACATAACACTAGAAGTGGGGCCCCATTATTGGAACTTCAAAGTGATTTCAAGAATAATTGATAACTTCACTCAAAAAAATTCAATTCTTATTTGAGGTACTACTACTGTTCCACCATTTCAATTTCAAAAATATGTCACTGATTGGAAACTGTGCATCTCAAAACTTCAAAGCCCAACAATTATTTGAACTAGTAACAGCAAGCAAATAAAATTTTATTTATATGTATCATATGTGCATAAAATGTGTATATATTTCATATATAAATTGGATCTTTAAGCCCATATTTTGAATAAATTTTTATAATTCTTAAATGTTAACTGAATGAAGCAATTCCATGTTATGCATATATAGGCATTATTTCCACCAATATTTAAATTTGATATAGAAATAGCCAACAAAAAAGGAAAAAATAAGCTATGATTTCTGGGGATATTACAAGTATCCCACTGGCTTTCTAATGATGTCTTTCATTAGCCTCATTTAACACATTCCCTAAATTAAGTCACCAGTGATGCATGTGATTTTTAGAAATATAGACAAAGACATAGTGTGTTCATAGGGATGTGTAACAAAAATGCTATAGCTTCCATCAACATAGTGGATATGTATTCATTCCAAAACAGGAGACATTGGACAGTAGCATCTGAACAACAGCCATTTGAATGAGGAATATTAGGGGAAAAGTAAAAAATGTGTTTTAAAATTATGTCAGCATTTTGAGGTATGTGATGATAATAATAAAAGTAACCCCAAAACAGAGAGAGAATTCAGAAAAAGAAAAGAGATCAGATTCATAAATACAATTAAGGCTAAAACTTAGAGCAAATCAGTTATTCATAGTTGTACACTGCAGAACTCTAAGTGTGAGAAAAAAATGAAGACTGATCTTGTGTTTCTTGAAAACAAGAGATCATGAAAAACAATGAGAGAGAGACAGAGAGACAGAGAGAACAGGGAAATTGCAAGTATGGGGATTATGTTAGCAAAGTCATAGGAATTTAAAAAGTTATTAAGAAAATACTGACCAGGCATGGTGGTGCATGATAGTAAGTGGTAGCCTAGGTAGCCACAGTGGGGGCCAGGGATCATGGTTCAAGTCCCGCCAGGGGCATGTAGTGAGACCTAGTCCCCAGAAAATAGCTGGGTGTGGTGGCACACACCTGTGATCCCAGCTACCTGGGACACTGAAGCTGGGGATTGCTTGAGTCTGTGATACCCCGGGCAATGTGAGCCTGTGGTTCCATAGTCAAAAATAGCGAGACCTAGTTTCAAACAAAAACAAAAACAAAAAACAAACACAAAAACCTTTGGTCTTCTAGCAAATATACTGTGTTATCCCATGCTCTATAAAAATGACTCCCCAAGAATAAGTATTTACTTGTTACTCTTGATAGACTCAGTATAATAAGAATTCACTTCTCTAATATTCAGCCCATCTTTATTCCTAACCATGACCAAAATCCTAGGTGAGCATATGAGAATGAAAACCTAATATGGTCTTCAGTTTTACACTCATATAATTTGATCTTATTTAATTCTTATGATGCATTACATTTTTAGAGATATTTACAAGGACAAAAAAATTTAAAATAGGTCTATAGTATATCCTTATATAATAAAGCTCATATAAGTGTTTTTAGTTAAGGTAGTATGATAATGTTAAACAAAGTAAGAATATATTGTTATAATTTTAATTTTCCTAATGATCGTTACCAACTTCTCATACTACTACTTATTTTCTAATAAAGTGTTTTTAGTTTTACTTTTATAAGAGTGAAGTTTCACAAAACTTTTTATATGTTTAGAAAAATTAAAAATATATATAGCTAGAGAAAGTTTGGGAATATTACTTCATCTTACCTATAATAAAATTATACATTTTTCTCAAATTAATGATATTTAAGTATGATTAGTAACTACATCTGTTTCATCAGCTAATAGGTCACTTTAGGTAGTATTGTAGTCTCATCTTGGGATATTTTCAAATGCCCAGTGTGCATACAGATGCATTAAATATTTCTACCACTGTAAAGGTTAATGTGAATCTTACAATTTTTTTTCAGTTTACTTACCTGACCAGTTACTCAAAATATATCAAGTGCAGCTTGTTAATGAATATTTATTTGTGTTAACCTCGTATAATATCCAAAACCCACCCAGAATATACTCAAAAGTTTTAATAGGGATGACGTGAGGGTTGATGGAAATGAGATCAAATTGTGTTAAGATTGAATAGTATAGGGAAAAAAGTTCATTCCAGATAAGCAGTCTATTCATTAATATGACTATTTAAAAACAGTAAAGACCACTTTGTGATCCTGTTGGAATTGATTTCATTATACATGTTACATACCCATATATTTAACTCCTTCTCTACCTTTGACTCCATATGGGATGACTGAAGGACGTCATTATACATATCTGATTAAGAGATATTAATATTTTCCTTTTGACATTATTTTTATCGATTGGTTTCCAACACTGAATATGACATAGAGATACAGGATAAGCCCCTTTAAATGTTTTGACCACCTCACACTCACCATATAGTCGCGCAGAGTCCTCAGCTATGTGGTTCAGTGTACACTTTCACAATGCTCTCCACCATCTACTTTCCCAGTCCAATTCTATTCATTTTTATTGGTTTAATATCATCTTTCCCTTTGTTTTTTTTTTCTCCATACTCCACATGCAAATGAAATCCTCTGATATTTGTCTTTGTCCTTTATACTTTCACTTAGCATTATCCTACTCCATCCGTGTTGTCACAAGTGGAAAACTTTAATGTTTGCTTGTTTGTTCTTTATAACTGAGTAGTGTTCTGTTGTGTATATAGACCATATATTCTTAATCCACTCATTGGTCCTTGAAATTTAGGTTGCTTCTATCACTTGACTATTACAAATAATGTTGCAATGAGCAGAGGAGTACATATATCCATTTGTATTAGTGATCTTGTAGTCATTGGGTAAGCATCTAGGAGTGGAATTGCCAGATCATAATGTAGATCTATTCTCAATATTCTGAATATCAAACCATTTAAATATTTAACATTTTGATTAACCTTCATAAGTCTTCCTTATATTCTTAAATTTATAGTTAAAACTGTATCTTAAAATATTAAAAGGGTGACATAATTTATCTCTTAAAATTGGCATTTCTAAACCAGACATCTGACAGTAAGAGTAACTTTTATGCATGTGTCTGTCTATCTATCTATCTATCTATCTATCTATCTATCTATCTATCTATCTATCTATCATCTATCTATCTATCTATCTATCTATCTATCTATCTATCTATCTATCTATCTATCTATCTATCTATCTATCTATCTATCTATCTATCTATCTATCTATCTATCCTCTATCATCTGTGTGAAGCTTAAATGTTTAAATGTTAAAGTTCAGTTATATTTGTTTGCTTTGAAGTAAAATGCAAATAAATTTTTTATTTTACTGTTTTTCTAAGACATTTTTAAAGAAAATAGAGATCATATATAACTAAATTCAAGAAATAAAACAGATCTAGTTATTTTCCACTTTGAACGTATAGTTTTATTGTTTTTTTTTTTTCAATTCTGCTATGCTTATAGGTAAATTTTCTGTTACTATATCCCTAGGTTTTAGCTTCAATTCATTAAATAATTACAAACAATACCAATATACATTTTCAAAACTCTATCATTTTAGAAAAAAACTTTTTTTTCCAAATCACATAGATATTTTCACATTGCTAAAAACAAATAAATAAGCACGCACAGACAATTAAAAAAAAACACTTTCTCAATCTTGATCAATACTAACTCAGGATTTGACATGTGTCTGACGCAGTACAGGTTTGCAATTTGGTGTTATCTGACTTCATAGATCAAGTCAGTACTTACAGTAACCGACAAGGCTTTAATTAGGTTTAGTTTCATGGCCATGTGCCTATTACTCAAATGTGTTGCCTTTTAAAAATTGTATCAGTAAGATACTGGCACAACTTCATTTCCCTGCAGTCATTGGAGAGACATAACCAAGAAACAACCAGAGTGCTTGTTTCAAATAAAAATGCATAATCACATAGATTGAATATCCATAAGAAATTAATGACCTAACTTTTACATAGTATATGCAAATCAGGAAAAATGCACATTTGGCAAATGTCAAAGAGTGTGTTGACTTTAGCAAGGATTAAAGGAAACAATGAGAAAAAATACTACAAAATATTATAGGCACCAGTTAAAGGGATATCTAGTTATTTGACTGTAAATTAACATATTGGTATGCATTCTTCAACATGATCGTCCTTATAATTCTTATTGTATAGTATTTTAAAATTGAGAACAGTTAACATCTTCATATTTGCAAATATATGAATCAGTAAAAGTACTAATGTCAGTTTTATTTCTGAAAATGTCCAATTTTTACAAATAATAAAAAAAATGCAGTTGGTAAAAATAGGTCTACAAGAAACAAGATCCATGTTTTGTTTACTAAATCTTGATGTTAACAGAAATTATGAAACAGAACTACATCTTGCAGTATCAGTGAAAAGTGTCTTTCCAGCCTGACTGCTCTCCTCTTCCTGCTTTCAACATCACAGCTACCCTTTAGGAAAATTTTGTTTTATGTCATCAGTCTCCTACTAGTTCTGAATTTCTGACACCATGGTAGGTATTCCCTACAGAGACAGGTGAGAGCCATAGTGCATAGTCAATGACCACATGCTATTAAACACCCATAAACTTATGTAGTCATATGATGGCTACATATGATGTCCTATAATATATCTTTGGTTATGGATTACTATAGTTCTTCCTTTTACAGTGTGGAAGTCAAGTTTGGAAGTTTGGAAGTTATGACTTGTCCAAGACACAGAACTAATAAGGAGACTTGGGTTTTAAACCCAGACCTACTGTCTCCAGTGTCTCTGATCTCATAATTCAAGTTAAATATATAAGACCTTGATAAATATTAAATCTCGTACATCTTGAACTCTAGTAAATATTGTGCCTGATATAGAAATGCATAAAGGCAAGTTATCATTTGGTTAGTACAGAATATTTCTTAGGCTGATAAAAAGATAATCATTTATACTGAATACTTTTTTCCCCTGATAAAAAGATAATTATTTATACTGAATAAATACTTTTTTCCCCTGACATAGCACAATTTGATGTTTTAAATGCAAAGGTCAGTAAGTTACATCATATCATTTTTAAAGTAAACATGAAATCCACAATATAAAAGTATATATTTGCTTACCATAAGGTATAGTACATGTTCTATGAGAGTCAGTTAGCTTGTACCAGTTCAGAATGTAGGGTCAATGAAATGTTTACTACATATAGATACGTTATATATATTTATATATTTTATAAATACATTATATAGACATTAGATAAATATTTCCTATGGCCACACAGATCAAAGTTGGTGTTTGTGTGATTAAAAAATACATATATATATATATATATATATATATATATATATATATATATATATATATATGGTTCATAAGTTATTTTTCCTCCCAAATAAGGTAAAAACTTAATGAATATGACCAGGTTTGTGTGACAAACTGTCAGCGGAAAAATATCATCAATATAAAAGTTGAACAGGATGCATGCTGGTCACAGTAAAAAGAAAATTGAGAAGTAAATCCATAGGAGGATTATAATATGCACAGATGGCAGGGACGGACCAAATTGCTTTGCAGCCAGTACCTGTTCTGGAATATATGAAGCTACATCTCCAGAATATCTTTACTATATTAAGTGTTTGCTAGTGGCTGCCAAAATCTATGGATTTTACTCTTAAAAATAAATGGTATCAAGTATGGTCAGGTTTAAGGTTGTAACTGAACAATACAGTGAAAGTTCTGATACAAACTTTTTGCCAACTAACCGTGCCAGTATGTAAAAAGTAGAAATTCTAAATTTAAATTTAGTTGAAGAAGTCAATCCTTTAGGTTGATGGCCAATATCCCAGAATAGGGAACAACATGGGACCCTGGGCTTCTCTTCCCGCTGTTAATTATAATCTGTGAGTTAATTCCCTTTGATTCAAGGTACAGAAACTCAGTAAGGACTGTGTTAGGCCCAGATGGTGGAGTGATTGAATAGCTACCAGAATTTGTGCCAGATTGGCTCATGTAACTACTTTTTCATCCAGATCTATTTAAACTGGAAGTCTGTATATGGGGAAAAGATTTTATCACAACATGGAAAATGTATTTATTTTTTATTATCAAGAAAGGATCACAGATAAAAACATGGGGATAGCTTTTTGTTGCAAATTGTTGACATTTCCCCTTTGTCTTAATTTTAGCAATCATGAAAGCAAAATGAATGAGTTAATTGTAAGGATTAAACTTTATGATAAACTACCTATATATTTCTATCATTTTTTTGGTTAAGTTTTATATTTAAATATCCAGGAACATACAAATAGTTATTTTACTATAGTGGAGTATTCCTTTCTTGAAGTGGAAGAGTTGATTTTTAATAACTTAAATGTTTTTGTAAAGGATTAAAAATATATATTTGGATGCTTAAATTAATTCTAGTGTATGTCTAATTAATGTTTTTATATAACTTTGTAAATCTAAACAAAAATTCTAACAGTGGCATAATAAAATTTCAATATAAATGTATTGTAGAATATTGTAAATATTTTATTTGTAGTAAAATTATTTTATTTTTGTATATTTAAAAGTCAGTGGTACCCCTTGAATAATATAATAGAGAACTTAAATTCATGTCAAATATTCATAGACTGATATTTAAATTCAGATAATTGTTTATGAAGTTCTATGTTACATTATAAACATCATTTATTATATCTTTATAGAATTTAGTTATTCTTTTGTCCATAGGCACTTTAAAGGATGGTCATTTGCCTTTTATCTTATTTATTTGTGTGACCAGCTGGCCTCTGTTAGCTTCACATGGCATTTTTACAAATAATTAAATAAAAAGTTGCATAAATAGTGTACTTCTAAAAATTTTTGTTAAGTCGTCCTTTTGGTCATTTTCCTTTTCAGTCTCATTTGTAAGTACTGCATATTTCTGTCATTTGGATTTAAAATTTATCTCTCAGGAAACTCAATGTCCTTTAAGTTTGCATATTTTGGAGATCTCTAATACAATCTCTAGCATGAGATATTTTACTGCACTATGTGGAACAACTGAAACATACATTAAAGCCCTGTCAGTCAAGATGGTACAGTCTCATTTTTTTTTAAATGTAATGGTGAATTTCAGTGTACTAAATAGGCATGTGTCTATTATGTGATGTCAGAGTACAGGGAAATATCCCCCAGTCCTCTGGATTCTTCTTGGGCTGGATGAATAATCATACAACATTTGACGGGTTAGCAATGAGGAAATCAATTTAGTAATATGCACACAGAAGGTCTATAATGCTTATGTGAGTTGTGATTTCAGGAAGAAAGGGTGCTAAGTCTCAAAGGAGGGAAGAGGGACTGACTTCACTTGATTAGGAGAGCGTGCATTAACTTTTGTCTTTAGAGTGGACATGTACAGATCAACTTGCACATGCGTGATACCTGCAAATTATGTTCTAAGTCATAAAGTGGGAAATAATGATTTTCTTCAGATAAAGAAAAGGCCAAAACCAAGGAGTGTTGATATTGTGATGTCTTCCTTGATTCACTGAAGGACAAAGTTTTAACCTAAGGAAAGAAAGTTCTCAGTCTCCAAGACCTTCATTGCTCTTAATTCAAAATATTCTGCAATGCTAAGTAATAGTGGCAGTTTCTCCTAAGGCCTGCAGGAAATGCCCAAAGCTGGTGACATTTACTGGAAAAGACTTATTCTAGACATATTGAGCAAAAAGCATATTTGACCCTTTTGTTGAGACTACTCCACACTGGAAATAGTAATTTTTAACCATATTCAAAGAAATTTAGTTTAATCAATAAAAGAAGGATGTCTTTTACTTCAAATTTCATTACATTGAAATTTGAGCATATTTCTCAGTAAAAATTAGCTGTCTAAACTTGATGTGGATATTTGACATCATATTCTAGTTTCTTTATCACTTGCTAGGTTTTGATTGGCATCATTTCTCTTTAAGAAAAGTACATATTTACATAAGTAGCAATGACCTGAGGTTGTAGGGCTTGAGTTTTGTCCTCAATCTTGATTTAGCCTCATTCTTTTTTTCATGAGCAGGTCACATAACCTCTCAGACTATCCTTTTAATGTATAAATTAGGAGATTGTATTTAATAGTGAATAAAATTTCATATAGATAAAAAAATTCAATTAAGCACTATAACCTTTGGTGATTTCAAATGATTGCATATATTAATGTGATACTGTGCATCCCAGAAATATTATCTCAGTACCATTTCAATAATGTAGTATTTTTATATATTCCAAAATCAAAATAGATATGTATTGTTCATTGTAAATCACAGCAAAATTATAGCAGTTCTTCCTATTACTTGTTATTAGAAAAAATAATTTCTTAAATGGTCACTGTACTTTCTGGTTAGGTGGAAATGATTATTCTAAAAATAATTTCCTTCTCAAATGTAGTATGCATCATTTTGTATGTTTCCATTATACTACATAAACTTTTTTTTTATTTAAAGTATTTAGCTAAATTTTAATATCCTGGCAAAATTAATACAGATCAGCTAAAGATTGAATATTATTATTTTTCTCAATGTTTATAGACTGAATTTGGTTCCAAAAATAAAAAAAAATATATATTTGTTTGACAAATATTAACAACCAATATTGCTTTAAAAGTTTGTAATTTTTCTATAAAAATGATCAGCTAATATTGTGAAAGGTAAATATAGTAATGCCATGAATATCAAAAAATTCCAGGGTTTATGCTAAATTCAGTTAAATATTTTAGTTCATATAGAAATTTGTATTAAATATATTTCATAAGTGTAAAGTCTGTGTTCTGCAAGTATTCCTTTAACATATTGAATGAAATAGTGTTAATAGAAATAATGTCCTCATCAATTGATCAGGTTAATTACAATGACTTTTTTTGAGTCAAAACACTGTGATTATTTGTTTTGTGGGAGGAAAAGTAATTGCGCTATTACATCTACTTTTTTGTTTAAAATAAGTGCATCATGAAACTCAAAATAATTTATATTAAAAAGAGATTCTCTAAATTTTGTCTACTAAATGCTTGGAGCAAGGTAACAAGAAAGATTTTAAAATTCTTATTAGTAGATCTCACCAAATATCAACTAAATAGAATTTATTTGTAGATGAAGAAACACTGCGTAAAAGTACACTCTCATTCTTGAGATACCAGATTTCTGTCTTTTATCATACAGAAGAGCTATGATTAATCAGATTAATATTTGTTTTAAGGATACTTGGGTACATATGCATATTTAGAAACAAAATTTAAATGTTTGTTGAAAATGGATGTGAATTTGCAATTGTTGTCCTTGTTAGAGCATTATTAAATTTTAATTAAAATTTCTCATTAACATAGCTCAACAGTATATATTGATTAGCTGCATTATGCTAGTTTCACTTATTAATTTTTAAGCAATTTAAAGCATTTGGATTTCTCTTCCTCTTTGTTTCTTTCTAAACAAAAATTTTAGTCTTTTAAATATATTCTAATTGAATCCATTATTTTCCCAGGAACTACTCAGTTTGATCTTTAGAGGTGGAAAATACCTTTGAAATCTGATCTAAATGTGTGTAGTGCAGTGGTTGATGTCATCTCTCAAACAACAATTCATTTCATGAGCATTATATCATTTCCAATTAAAAACTGCACGTCGCAGAAATGATTTGCTTCTCTGCAGCTCTGACTTCCATTAGATATTCAATTATTAAAAATGGGTTGAAACTTAATTAAATAAACTTAATAAAATTAGATTAACCCTTTTCACAAAGCACTATCCAAGTGAAGGGCAAAAAGAACTTTAACATTGTCCTTAAGCAAAAGAATACTTGAAGTCTGCATTTAAGGAGATTGCATTATTAAAATTTAAAAGCATACGCTTTCAATTAAAAGATATCAAGCTATTAACATATCTCTTTTCAGTAATCCAGGGTTTCCTATAGCAGTATTATTATAGATAATATCAAAATATTTAATTTATTTCTAAGTTAGGCACAGCCAATAGTTTCAGTTATGACCTTTGAATCCACTCTTGGGTCAGTTTTAATGCTTTTTCATACAGTATTTAATTGAATAAATTATAAATTAAGAAAGCATTCCAGCATTTTGTAACTGCATGTATCAAATCATTTTACATATTTTATAACTATCTTATACTAAAAAGTTATTTTTATTGCTAGAGTATTTTTTTTTTTTTGCTAAATCATATAATAGGGCTGTATTCCTATATATTGGATAATTTATATAAAAAAATATATGAATAGAAAAAATGAAAAATGTCACCATATCAAATAACTATGTATGTAAATATCAAACACCACCCTAGGTTTTTTTTTTTTTTTTTCTTTAAGCTCTAAGCATTCGAAATAACTACTACTTTACAAAAATCAGTCAAACACAATCAATGAATGTTAGACTTTTAACTGGCTAATTTAGGGTATTTTTCCACAGTAAGAAATGAATATCAAATTTCTTTCAAGATCACCCCCCCCACACACACACACACACACACACCTACAACTCCAATCTGGTTATTTACTGGTTTTTATACTATAAACTTTTGACAAGGATATATTCGTATCACTAATTCTCATGCATACTTTGCAAAGTACTTATCCAAAGATAAGATATTTTGGGAATTTCTGAAATTAAGACTCAGTAAGTATATGGTTCAATTTCTACTAGATAACCATGTTTTATGTACAAATAAAACATACAATACCCTTTTTTAATAATGAATGAGACTGTAAGCATTTCCCATGTTCATGTAATTGAAGGGATATAAAGTATATATCTTCAAGTATTTATGGTTGAGAAGAATTTTGGGAGCTTTGTTTTCTAATCCTCAACATGAATGAATGCGATTATTTGCAGTTGTTTAGTCAATGAGTGTAAGGAGTCAGGTGAAGAAAAGAGAGGGAAGGATGAATGAGAGAGACTGAACTCAGCCAAAAAAGCTGGAACTGAATGTAAGCAGGAAATGTCCAGCGAGCTTATTAAGACTTAGAAAGCTTTTATACAGTGTAAAAGAATGGTTTACAACTTGTTAAACAAGGGGTGGAAGAAGTAGTTTAGGAAGAATCAGATTAGGGAAAACACTGGTTCCTGTAAAATACATGGGGGCAGGGAATTCATCAACTTGCTGCTATCTCACAGGGAATGTCACTTTAAGAACTAATTTTGTGTAAGAATGGAGATACCATTCACCAGGACAGGACCATGCCATTCTGTCTTCAGTTTTCTGAAGCCAAGTAAGATGGTGAAATCAAGCTATTAACATATCTTTTTCAGTAATCTAGGGTTTCCTATAGCAGTATTATAATAGATAATATCAAAATATTCACAACATAAGTCCTGGTCGATTGCTGTGGTGGCTCTTAACAAATGAGCTTTTTCTGAACCCCAGAATTCAAAATTCAGACTAATCAAGTTTGAGAGTTTGATTAGAGAGCTCAGAGATCTACATATTTAACATACCTTTCTGGTTCATTCAATGCAGAGAGTTGAGGAAAACAGGTCTAAACCAATTAATGGAGTGACATAGTCATTATAAAATGATGTTGTCATCATGGGAAAAAAAAAAAAAAACAAAGGAAAGCATCTAATAAGAAACAATGGCGTGATAGGTTAATCTGAGCATGAAGGGGGAACTTGCTTGGTCAAGTTGCTAGTTAATCTGTCTGATTAATAAAAGTCCAACCAATACAAACTCACTTATTATAATGAATGTGATAGTCATTTAGAAATAACTACTCTTGACTTACTTAAATAATACAATCCACTTTATGTGGATTACATACTCACTAGGCATTATTCATATCATTTGCCTTCACATGCTTGGCCTACAGGGAGAGAATATGCACAAATCCACACAGGTATTCAGTCTATTTTACAACTAGGTTTCACATAGTAAATTAAACCATAACACTGATTTTTATATCCATTTTTATGAGCTTTGTTAGTATGAGATGATAGGCTTGAATCTAATTAACTCTGCAATACTGCAAGTTTTTGTTTCTGAACCTGTAAGGTCAAATCTTGTTCTTTGGTGAATTCACTAAATTAAATGCTATTTTTGAGACTGCTTGTCATTAAATCATTTGGGCTACACTTATGGCATCCTTACTGTCCTGCTGACCTTTTCTTTCCTACACGTAGAACAGTTGAAAATAAATTCACCAGGAAAAATCAAAGAAGGTCAAAGAGAGGTGCTGTGCGACCATGCTAATGAAAGCTCCATGGGATTTCTTTAGATATTCAGATATGTGACAATATAGAAGTATGAAGAAACAGTATAAGCAAGGTTGAGAAAAACAGAAAAAGAAAAAAATGTGAGTAAACTAACTATAGAGTACATAAATTAGAACTTTAGTTTCCATGAAGAAGAAAGAAGGAATGAGATATTTTATCTATACTTAAGATATGGACACTCTCTTTCACACAGTAAGAAAATTTTATTATCTGTAGATATGCTGTAATATTTTTAAAGTTAAATGTGTAGAGATATTCAAAGTAACTAGATAGACTTCCAAAAATAAAGTGTGATTTCAAAAATGTTGACCTTACATGTGGAATTTAAAAAATTGAAACAAAGCACCAGGCAATACCAAGCTAATAGAAAAGTCTAGAAATCTGTCTGTAGAATTAAAGTTACAAGAGATGGGAGAAGACACTCTAGAGCAAAATATGAAGGGTGTGCAGTGGACTGTGGTGAGGGACTGTTGATGCCTTGGTGGTGGCTGCAATGTGGTGACAGGCATCTGAAGGGGTGAGATATTTATCTCTCAATCATGCACATCATGGTAAACCAAAGTTGTCTCAATTATCAAAAATAGAAATCAAAATAATTACTGCTAAAGTCATGTATGAACATGTAGGGAGAAATTTCAAAATATGGAGATATTTCACTAATTTGACTAATATTGACAAATATTTGACTAAGGTGTATTTGAAATGTTATTGGAAGTTGTATTTTCTTATATCATTTCTTTGGTATCATAGAAAATGAGTTGCAATGAATAATAGTATTATTTTGAGGCTTTCTCACATTATAGAGAGCCTAGTAGTTTATGCTCACACCTTATGTCATGAACATTTGTTTCACCTAATTTACAGATTCTGTACTTTTTTATACACATGTTCTTATCATCAAGTATGTTAGATATTCATTCTTTTATGTCTAAAAGTTTGTTAACTTATAATTTCTGAGAACCCTTTCCCCTGTGAATATATGCTGCATTTTAATAACTGAGCACTGTGTCTATCCTTTATTAGAACATCTTCACCATGACACAGTGGTTTAATCAGGGGGCCTTTGGTAATCATGCATCTTCTTTTAAAGATTTCAATGAGACTGATTTTTTGCCTTGTATTTAAATAATGGTGGAATTCATATTCTATCACTATGATATCTTGAGTCCTAGGGAGATCAGCATAATCTTGCATTAACCATTTTCCTATTAGCAAATAAGTGGAAAGATGTTCTCTTTATTCTTCCTCCCAAATGGTTGTGAAAATTAAACTCATAAATAAAATGAGGGGGAGAAGAAAAAGATCATATTTTCAACAAAATCCCCAAACAACTCATGTAGACTATGTGATTGAACTTCCTGCTAACTGTAATGGAGAGATTAATAAAATCATTCCTCATTACTAAGACACGTCAATCCCTTAATACATTTAACTTTTCCATAATATGCTTCTCTTTGACTCAACTGACCTTGTAGCAAATGTCCTCTGTGTGCTTTTTCCTGCATGCAAATTATGGATTTAGTAATGTTACTGTATTCATTGACTTGTTCTTTGAGTGATAAAGGAAAACTACAATAGCACATGCATTCTAAGATATAGATCAATCATGAAGATCACTGACTATTTTGATATAATTATAGTTTCCTATCAGATCTATGAATTGCTTCAAAATAAAATGATTCTTAGTAATACTGCACTTGAAAACGCATGTATTGCCACTGAATATGTTACCAGTGAAAAGTGGGGTATGATGCCTGTAGACAGGAAAATAATTGAAAACCATACAATATATTTTTATTCTACTCTTTCAAGGATTTTTATTCTAGTCTTTCTGATATTTCAGCAGTTTGGTAACTTTTTCAAATATTCAGATTTGATTTTGAAATCACTGATTTTGGTTATTTTTAAATAAAAAAGGATTAGGAAAAAGAGTATAAATTGACCTAATTTATTGGTAACTATAAACTAAATTTTTCATACATTTTCTGAGGAAATATGTACTCATATATCTATTAAAGAGTCTACATATTAAATATTTACTATGAATCATTTTGCTAAAACTAGTAATAGTTACACATCCAAATTTAATTTCTTTCTATTTAATTTTAATTTTAATTAAGTTAATGCTTCACTTACAATTTTCTATATATATTTTAAATTCAGTAACTTTCTACTTCTAATTCTCTTCCTTAGTGAATCAGTTCTCCTCTCCTATACATTCCTTCATCTATATATGCTATTTACTAGTCAAGTATTGAAGAGTTTCTCTATTCTATCTCTGAGTAATTGTACCACTGATTATATGGCCTCAGAATAAAGCCTTTACACTGAACAATACTTTATGTGTCATTTTCCCACATAAAAGTAAATATTTTAATCAAATGTGAGTTTACAGGTTACATTTTAATTATCAAAAAACACCTGTATGTTGGCAAATAAATAAATGCAGTTTTATAGAAGTTCTTTATATTCTTACAGATAGTTTCTGATTAAGTCCTTCTTTGTGTCTATATGAATGTGGCTCCTAGGTATCTTTCAGTTTTTGTCACTTATCAAATCCTGTCTTTTCTTACAAAAAAGAAAATAAGGACATGCAGGATTATTAAGAGATGATCCGATTCCTACCTGTTTGCCTTGGAAAAATGAAATCCTGTTAGATAAATGTCTGCCTTATTTTTAAAGTTCCCCAGGGAAGGAGTCTTCTGTCAGTAATATGTTTCTAAAAGACCCCATATCAAAATGACAAGTCCACCATTTCATTTAAATATTCTGAGCCTTCTAGCTATTAAAAAGTGCTTGGATGAGTTCAGAAGATCATGAGAGCAATGTTAATTTATAGTAATATTTCTGGTAGTGACTTCTTATTCTCTTGCAATTTAGACTATTATCAATTTCTGCTTCTTCGGTTTTAAATTACATGGTAATTTCAAAGCTAAGTATGTATCAATTAAAATGAATTAATTTAAATATTACAGTTTACCTCCTTTTCTTTATATAACTGTTCGGTTACATTCATTCCCTGGTCATTCTCCCTCCTAAAGTCAGCAACTGTAAACGTTATAGCTGCATTTTTATACATTTGTCAGAGAGCTCCTGAAACTTTAATGAGACTGTAAAATTAGTAGTATGTATGTACTTTATCTAAGCAAAAAATCTAGGCTTAAATATATTATTTGAAGGTATCCATATTAAAGTTCTTAGAAAATCAGCATTTCCCATCTCTGTCAAAGATGTGTACATAAGGTATAGACAGTGATATATACATATATATGTGTGTGCAAATATATCTATATATATAATGTACATACACCCACAATGAAAACAGATAGTGCTAATCTCTTTCAATAGCTGTGAGCACAAGTTATAAACCTCAAAATAATCCTGAGTGACACATATTAAGGTAGGCAAAACTAGGCTCAGTTGAATACACTGGAATATAAAACATCCATACACATTTGTTAGATAGTTTAAGGACTAGAATACCGTAATACAATCTGATTTTATTTGTTGAATACATTTCATCAGCAAAATACTAAGAAGTGTAATGTTTAATAGTCTCATTATACTTTTTAACACCGAATATATAGGAAGTTCAAGGTTTTACCTGTTTACTGATACAAATTCAGAGTTTAAAAAAATCAAATTTAGACTATCCTTTCTGATATGACTTCCTAGGTTTGATAATATGGTGGGGTATATTTAATACATATTAACATGTTCAGTTGCTCTTAGGTTACTTGTTTAATAATCTTTGAATACTGTGACTTTTACCTTATATTTTATTTCATTGTAGCTATATTTATATATAACCATGACCAAACATATGATAAAAAATGACTGAATGAAATAAGTTATTTTTCATGTTTGCTTATTTTTATTGATACATGTTGCACAACATTAAATATCTTACTATCTATCCTTGCCATAAAAATAAAAGGATAACTGTGAGTTATTGTATAATGTTGTACATTTATATTAAAATATGGTCTTCATTTTATTGTGGTCAATATTTACCAATATGTTATAACTGATTATAGTTTGATTTTTTTCTTTCACTCTTCCAACTGGACTCCTTTTTTTTTAATTAATTTATTTTTATTCCTTAAATCACAACTTAGGTGTTTTTGGAATATCTCCCCCTCCCTCTGATGCCCCCCTCCATTCACTCTAACCCCTCTCTTTGTTGTTTGCTAGTCTTTGTTAAGTCCATTAGTCTCTTTCTTTCCTGCGGCATGTCCTTTCATTGGGTGAGAGACTGTGTTCTTGGGACCAAGTGAACCATGCTGGTAGGTTTTCAGTGTTAATCTTACGTTAGGCAGCCAGTCTATATTTATTTGTGGTCTGTTAATGTTTTCTCGTTGCCAGCTCTCATCTCCACACCTTTTTCTGTTGCTCTGCTGTTTACCTTATTGTTCTGGCATCAGGTTTAGGGGGTCTCATCCCCAGCTATTGTTGGTAAGAAGTCTCTCTGTGGATTCAGGCATTCGTGATGGCTGTTGTATGTCATCTCTGCCTCAGTTTGCTGCTTTGCTGTGGGGCTAAAACCCCCACTCTTTGGCCTTCCTTGCCTCTCCCATGGGGTGGGGATGGGTGCCTTATTCTCCCAGAAGACCCCCCAAATGAGGTCTTGACTCTTTCAGACCTGGTGAGTGCATAGGTGTACTTAATGACATTATTTTTCTGTAGTTGTTTCTCTGATCTCACATAAACTGGTTCTCCTGATAGTCCATCTTTGGTGTTCAACTCTTAACCCAAGGGTAGCTGGGGACACAAGCCCAGCGGTCCGTGTCCTGCCCCCACACAGAGAGATATGGATGTATGGGCAGGGGGAGGGGAGAAAGGGGATGGCCCTTCCAATTCACTGTCACCCCAGTTAATTTTCAGGAGAAGGAAGAACATAAATAATGCAAACTATATCATAGAACAGGTGAGGAACCAGGTAAAATCCAGTCAACAAGCCTGGACTCTTTCTTAAAATCTATTCAGTGGATATCTTTTGAACAGCTATTCTGCAATACTGTGATAGAAAAACAGAAATAGTATTATTGGGTTATAAAGACAATAATGAAAAACTTCAAATATAAAATTAAAGTAAAAAAATCATTTATCACTAAAAAATCTGAAGAACATGAAATAGTTTTGATCATTTAAAGCATGACAGTAAAATTTGTATTTAAACATCATGTTTTTTATTCAGTAAATACAGAAAGATTTAGTAAAGGAAACCTAAGACACACCAGAAAAATGTAGATGTGTTATTCCTTAACACAGAATTTTCATGATAGTATAGTCATAGAATATTCTGGAACATAAGTTGATTTGTTAAATGCTATAGGTCAACAGTTACAATTCTGATCTTTGATATTGATTCTTTGACCAGATCTTTGCCCATCAGATTTTGGAGATTTTACTGGTAGTAAAATTGAAACTGATTAACCAAGAAGAACTTCAAAAAAAGAAAAAAAATTCCTCAAATGAAAACAATTCAGCAGTGAATTTTATTTTCATTCACCCAAAGGGAAATATATTATCCATAGTATCATAAATTGTAAAATATGGTTTTCATTTTCAAACCAATATACTTTCAAAACCTTTATAGAGATGCACTTATGCAGCAAAACCTATAACAAAATATATGTTTTTCTGTTGTGTGAACATTTCATGGTGTCTCAAAATTTGAAATGGAAAAACAGGCACTGAATTTTTTTTTTGTAAAAATATAACTGATTTTTCCCCAATGAGTTAAGCATGGAATTCCTTAAGATTATTGACCAGAGAGGGAAAAATTCTTTAGGGTATTAATTACACCAATTATTCTGAATTGGTAAAAAAAGAAAGAGACATGGTAACTCATAAACTAGGAAAGAATGGGATTAACCTGCAAAATATTTTATTTCTATATATTTTTCTTCAACTATGCAAATGAAATACATGACGAATTGATCTACTCTTAAATAAGCCCTTTTTCCAATTCCCTATTATATCTTTTTACAAAGCAGATTATGTGTTTAATTGTTGACCTCCTTTAGTTACCTCCTTCATAAATATATTTATTTCTTATATATACTAAAATTTAATCTCTTCTCTTAATTTCTTGCTCTGGGCTCACAACCAAGCTCAAGGCAACCTCATAGTAAACATATATTGAAGTAAAAAATATAAAAATCTGAATTCAATTTTCCTACCACAACTACAATAGTGTCTATTTATAAAAGCAAAAAAATAAACTATAAAAATATAAAGAAGTTTTTATTATTAAGTAAGGAGTAACAAAACTTTAGCTTTTTTGTTCACAAAAATACTATGTCAGTGACAACCAACCTTAAATACTGATATCTTAAACATTGTGTTTATGAGGGAGGACTGTCTTGGATTGTGTGGTATGATAATATAAACTTGAAAAAGTTGAGTTCTGTGTTTCTGATTTGTATATAGTGTCATAAATCAATCTTACCTTAATTTTAAAAAGTATATGAAAAAACAAAAAGTCATAGTTTGTCATAGCTTTTAAAACCACAGTAGAGTTGGGCACCTCAGCTAACCACATTGAGATAGTCTAATTGTTTTAAATGGTACCACAAAATTTTAGACTGATTATGAGTAGAGAATCATCAACCATGCTTCTCTTTGTACAAATCTATGCAGCTTATCAATTTCTGTTTCTTTCTGTCTTTTTTTTAAGTATGATAAAAGCAATTGTGCCCTTGTATTTCAAGTGAAATCTCTGAAAAGCTGATCGCAAACAGAAACAGAGCACTCTCTACAATTAACATAAGAACCAGATGGAAAGAATTGCCTATCAAAGTATATCTGTTACTACATTTACCTTAATGTAGAGATACACTTAATGTAGAGATACACCCAAAGACCTTTGTCAAAGTTCTATGAGTGAACATAATATACTTATACAATAATGCATTTCAATTTTTAACTAAATTGTTTACTTATATTGTATTCTACATTATATGATATTACTTAATCAGTGAATCTTTTCTTTTTTATTTAGCTATCAAAACCCTCAATTAAAGAGTCATTTTGATTTATTAAATGCAGAGATATGAACCAATTAATTCTAGGTGAAAATTCCAGTCCCAAATGTAATTCACAATGTAATTAGTACCCCTTCATAAATACATGGGAATGAAATTATCACTCATTCTAGCCCTTCTACTTGTTTGCATACATTTTTGTTGTTGCTTAAATGTTTTCATTTGATCTTATTTGTTCACTCTACACAATGCATTCTTAAGACTATCAATGACTTTTAATTATCAAAAATAATTGTAGAAAATATGTCCTGAGCCTATAGAAACCTTCCAGTGTAATTGCCTTATATGTCAATGCTCAAAATCTTGTTAAGTTCACCCTTTGTCTTGTTTGATATTATTTTATATCTACTGTTGATGTGGTGAATTTGACTGGTTTAATGGTTTCTGATTTTATGCATCTATCAGCCATTCCAAATATATAATAGTGCATTAATTTTATCGTTTGTGTTTTTCAACAGTTGATTATCTCTAAGTGGTAGGTATCTCATGAAGGCAAGAGATGAAACAACTCATCATTATTTACTCACTTAAATTTCCCTTCAAACTTTTTAATTAAATAGGGGAGGATTTAAACTAGATTTGACTTTCTCTAACTTCTGGTTGCTTATCAAGAGAAAGAAAATGTCTTTTTTAAGACATTCAGAAACATTTTCTCATTCTCCGAAAATAGAATCAGTAATCCATGTTTATCCTACTCTTTTCTTTGTTCTCGGAGTATTAAGTTCAGTAAAAGCTCTTACTTTTTCACAGATGGGGAATCAAGTTATAACTCATCCTCCTTGCCTTGTGGTTGTCTGAAAATTGATAAAATGCAAATATTCAAACTGGGATGTGAAAAATTACTTTTATGTGCATCTACTTCAGAATTGTGTCTTGGTTAATTTAAAAAAATATATTTCAATGGAAAAACACAGGGTCTGAATTTGGAGGGCATTGGGGTGAGAAAGTAAAAATGGGTAAGGGAACATGGCTCTCATTAGGATTGCCAATAATGGAACATTGTAAGTGTATGCGCCTAATCTAATTATCACTGTTGAAGATGTTTTACTGAACAGTGGTCAGTTCATATGCAGCATGTTTTCAGTAGTTTGTTAGAAACCTTAGAGTAGTATCTTCATTTATTTAACTTGTCTAAATAATAGTAAGGGATATAAAGATTCTAAATTTTGAGTGAAACAGATTACAGAACCGAGACAATATCGCAGTGATGTTGAACATGGTAAGTAAAGAGGAATAGATTTAACATCTCCAGGGAAGATTGAAATTATGGCACATACATGAAAACAATCCCTAGAACTACTCAGATTTTTTTTTCAGATAGTGCTAGACTCACTGCATACAAACAATAGATGTGATTGAGCTATTTTATTTGGGTGTTAATAAAAGGTTACGAGAATCTCCACCAATTAGATTGTGCTAACTTCCAGTAAGATACCACTACAACCTATTTCCCATAAACTTTTTCATTTACTTGATCACGTTATATAATTTAACTTTTTATTCTCCGGTGAATGTAGTTTATAATTTCTAATGAGGGCTAGTGCACTATGATATAGTTATTCACCCTGCCTTTATGTTATCTCCTCTTCAATATTTCCCCATTTCCATCAGACACAATTCTGTCTTTTTACACATAAGATGAAATATTTTCAATTCCATGCTACTGTATGAAGCTCCAGTTATTTCACAGTAGTATTCTAATAGACCTAGTTTGATATGTTCCACCCCAAATTCAACCCTTGCACACATGAATATGCATGCTCTTCGCTTCATATTGTCCTGCATATTATTCATTAATTTATTATGTTTAACTCTTTTTTGACTTGTCATGTATTTTCTGTATAAGGAATGTATACTATTCTGATTTCCTTTTCTTATCTTCTGTATTCAGTAAGACCAGGATCAAATATCATCTTTTCTATGAAGACTTCCCATATCTCTGAGACATATTTATCCATACATCATTCTATGTGCTTTGACTATTATCATTGATTCCATGCTAATTTTATAGTATTTGTGTTTTTCTCTATGTTTAAACTTCTTAGAAAACAGAGACTATGTTGCATTCATAGCTATATCAGTGTACACAGGCAACTAGTAGATTTCCAGTAATTATCACTTGCAAAAAAAATACTAAAAAATACTGTATTTCATTAAATTTTTACAGGAATTCTGTTGCCTATACTAATAAACTATACTTAATATGTTTCTTCTTTTTATACAGAAGATTTCCATGAATGCCTGAATTCCCACATGTGAATAAAAGAATAAGCTCCTTGAATTTAAAGCACCAAGATAATTAGCATTTCATTTGCCCAGAGAGGAAATAAAGGTCCTAGTTCATTCACTGCAACACTGATTTGGCACACTCCTTGTCTCAGGAGTTAATAACAGAAGGGCACAGATTATTAAACAAAGTGCTTTCTACCCTGTTTCACCAATTCCTTGGTATTTACTTCCAAATTAATCCTAAAATATCGTTTTTATTTCTCAAAAATTCAATGAGGCCTCTGCCTAGATAAATTATATATATATATCCGATAAATTATATATATATTATATATAATTATATATGAATTATATGTGAAAATTATATTCATATATGGTTATATATAATTTATCTGATATATATATGTGAATCAGAATTCTTAATTGGAAAAAAATTACTCAGTAGCTAAATGACTTTTAGAATATTATTAGGTAGCTCAGGGAATGTCTAGGTCAGATAGCAATTTGGACTTTGGAACTTTAAAGGCTTGGAAGTAATCTTCTTTTATTCTTAATTCTATTGTCTGAAACATTTCTCCCTTTTCATCAATGATAGCATGTGTTTGTCCCTGATTAACGTTAATCCTCCTGTTTCTTGCATGCAGAATTTTGGAGGTTCAAGAGTCTTCTTTTGTCTTCTCTTAGCTCCATGTACTCCGTTGGCAGTGATTTTGATGGTACAATTTAATCTTCCTACCATAGTATGTTGTTTCATTTTATTGAACAATACTATGTATATCTGTAGACGTGTATGAATGGGTGTATGATTACCCCTAGACAAGAGATGCCTTCAGATTCAGTACCACCTCTAGTTCTAATTTTGTTCTGGTGACTAATGGGTCCAATGAGTCATTCATTGAATCTTTTCAGAAACCTTCATATGGCTGAGAACTCTGATCTTTTAATCTTTTTGGTGCTATTAACACCCCATCATTGTTAAAAACACACTCATTATTTTCTTAAGGAGAGAGTACTCAGTCTCTGAGATACTGAGTCTCTCAATTTTAGAGAGATACTGAGTCTCTCAACTTTAGAAATTATTAAAATCCAAGGCTGACCGAATTTCAAATTATGACCCTTGTACCTTTTATCTAAAATATTTTCCTTCAACTTATGTTTTTCATCTCAAATCTTACTATCAACAGAAGAAACCATTAAATTAGAAATTTACTCAACTTAATATTTGGCTTCAATGATTACTAATTTTTCTTTCTATAATCTGTAAGACAATTCTGCCAAGGATTCTGCTCTTTATTAAAAAGATCCTTTTTTTTTTCAATATTCAGTTCATTTCATTCTGTGTCTTCAATTGTAACACCTTTAACTTTCATATCTCTACTTAAAATATTCTCAATTATTAAACTTTTCTGCAAGGTGCTTCAGGCATTCTTTATTAAGCTTGTGAGTTTCTCTGAATCCTCACAAGCAGAATCATTAAAATTGATATTTCTACTAACTGTCTCATGAAGAAGTCTTTTCTTAACATGCTCAAAATCTTTCAGTTTCAACTAATGGCTCAATACTAATACCATTTTCTCAGGTATTTGTTACTATAGCACCCCAATTCCAGATGGCAAAATCTATCTCAGGTTTAACCAGAGCAGTAGAAAAGGTAAGGCAAACATCAAATTTGGAAAAGAGGAATTAGTTGTCTCTATTTATAGATGACATAATATTACATATATAAAACCAAAAATCTTCATCCAAATTCTTAAAATTAAGAAATGAAGTCAAAAAGTCTCAAGATACAGAATCAGTATGCATTTCTATTACTACTTACAGAAAATGAATAGAAAGAGAAATGAAGAAAAAATACCCTATCCACTATAGCATCAAAAACAATAGTTAGAAATAAACTTAGCCAACATCAGAAACATGTATCCTTAAACTGAGGTGTTTATGAAAGATATTGAAAAGGAAACAAATTTTAAGTAACAGTGTGTTCCTTTACTAAAGGAATTAATATCACTTACATGTTTTTATTACCAAACAATTTATAGATTTAATTAAATTTCTATCCAAATTTCTAGGCATGTGATGGTGATGATAGCTAACCATACTGCATTATGTCCTTAAAAGTTACTATAAGAGAGTAATTCTGGACTGTTTCAACCACAGAAAGAAAAAAAAAGCAATATGTAACATGAGGGCATTTTAACTATAAGGGGATAGTCATTTTGCAGTGTGTATGTTTATTAAATTAATTTTGTACATCTTAAACTGACAATTATATCTCAATAACTGGAAAGTAAATAAATATAGTCATCCTATGTGAGAACCAATGTCTGTAAATATTACTTATTAGCTTCAAGAATTTATAAATAATATCAATTATTTATGTTGTGGTAGGTTATATAAATCAGCTATAATTGGAATTGCTATCTCTCTATACTTTTATAAGAACTTGCAATCATAACTTTGTTAGGAACACACCAGAAAAATATTAATAAAAAAATTTAAAAATACATATAAAATAGTAATCAATACATGCAATGACTATAAATGTATGTAGTAAACCATCTCTTTAAAAATCTTCAGATTGTAAAATTTCAGAAATTCATGAGTTACTTCAACTATAGTTATGCAAGTTTAACTATGTGTAATAATTCCCTAAAATAATGGAAATGGAGGAAATAATTCTCTAAAAAGTGGAGAATTTATAAATGTACTATTATGATAGTCTGTATTTAACATGAGAATGATTCTAAATTCTCAGTGCTTTGACCACAACTGGCATGCCTGAATATGGGGGCTATTTAGGCAAGTTCAAAATCTAAAGAATGAGTAGTGAGGAGAGGCAGACAGAGCTCTTGACCACACACTTGAGCTGTTATGTCAAAAGAATTTCTTTTTCTTCAGTTAAGCCTCAGGTATGCTATTAGACCTTGTGCTGATGGAATCAAGATGCACGTGTTATCTAGAATGATCTCCCTTATTTAACTGATTAATTACATCTACACATTACAGCATTACCTAGAATAGGGTCTGAGTAACAAGGCTTATATCCTTTCCAAGCTGACATGCCGCATTGACATTTACACAGGCCAAGTAAGCCTCCTAGTTTTTACCTTGGGTATCCAGGATGCAAAAGCAAAGACAATTCTCAAACTCAGGAAATATGTGCAAAAGATGCTGGATGACCTGAAGTCATGGTCTGTATGATTTTCCCCCAGATTACCTTATCCATTTCAAACTTAGTTTATTTTCACTTTGTCACCTTTTGTCCTTATTATGATGTACTATCTTGCTATCAAATTTTGTTTTCTAGTATGCTTCACGCTTTTTATCTATTTATATTTTGTCTATTCTCTCCATAATTCAGGTGTCCCTATTTCATTTATATCACAGACTATATAAACAATCCATGTGGTGTTGAGTTCTATTGATTTAAAATCAATAGAATCAATATCATACAAATGACTTCTGCATATCAAGATGGAAATGGTCACAGCATATGAGACACTAATAGCTTGGTTTCTACTAACTAAAATTAGGTTTAATTTAAGAAGCATGAGTCAAAACAGAACACAACAGAAAAAAAGTGACTTGATATTACATCATCAGTGAAAAAACATGTTTGAGATCAATATAACACTTTCTAAAATAATTACATCTTTGAAGACAAAATACCAATATTTGTGAATTTTGTCAAAGTTTAGCTTTATCACATACTCTCATTAATTTCTTTATAAGACATAAATGAAGCCATATTGAATATTTTGTATTAAGCTTCTTATATATGTTCAGCTTTGTTATTCAAAAGGTCAAAGGTGATATGGTTTCCTTTATGCTCTTTTGGAACCAGGGTATATATAATTTTTAATATCTATTCTGGTGGTGAACTTTGGAGAAATGCATTTAAAAATTACTATTCTCTGGAAAGGAAGAATGGAAAATGAATAAAAAATTACTTAGGTGAATTGCTTCTACTATTGAATCTTATGAGATTCTACTAGTGAGTCTTAAACTGTATTTTATGAAGCTTGAGCTCCCTAATTTCAGTGATAAAACATATATTCAAAGAGTTTCAAGTGTCTTCTCCATGTCTCTAAACCCAGTTCCAGTTCAGCTGGGAACACACAAGTAATCATATAGAGTACAATAGTCACAGTAACAACCATTTGTCAACCTGCAAGTCTGATAAAATCAGAAACAGGAAAATAAATAACAGGTAATGGTTGTGTTCAAAAACTGCCCAAGCAGAATTCCACAACAAACCATAAGATAGATATGTGATATGTACCATAGAACTGAAAAGAATACTAGACAAATGGACTAAAATCAGAAATTCAGAATTGTCTACATATATTGTAATGTCTACCCCATCAGATGAGACACATGAGATCATGTGTGTTATTAGTCTCTGTTACTGCAACATTAATACAATTATTGAGCTAAGTGTGCATTCATGTTGTTGAATTTCTTGCAATTCAAATCCTACTTGGTACAATTAAATTTTAGAGTCATGTGATGGCAAGTCTCACTTCTGACTTAAATATCAATGGAGAAATTTCCACAGTGCTGATGATTCTAAGATGACACTCAGTTGATATTTATTCTGTATGTCCAAACCAGAAGGGAGTAGACAAGGAGACAATGAGAGTTAGGGCTCTCCACCTATCACTTCCCACGTTGAGAGTAGAAGACTGCCATTATCAGATGGATTCTTAGTTTGGATTCTCACCCAGAGAGATCAAATATTAGTACACCTGCAGTTTAGCATAGCATTAAACAGGAACTGGAGTTTATCCATCATCATATATTTGTATTATGGAAGCATGCAATTCAAGGTTTACCACATTTGCTTCCAGAAGGAAAAGATTCCACCAAAATATTCACTGGATTTAGGGCCAATGCTCAATTTAGCAGAATTTCTAGGGAAACAAGGAGAAGAACTTGGAAATTGAAGTTGGGATTATTTCCCAGAGGTAGCAGAGGCATTTCAACAAATAGAATTCCATTAAGAGTGGTGTATCTTGAAAGAAAAAGACCAAGGATGTAAGAACATCAAAACTTTTGGTACTTCCTTTAAGGAGATTTCTCAGAGCTGAAAATGCAATATTTTCACTCTTTTACAGAAACAGAAAGGAAATCTTTAACTCAAAAAGCTGGTAAAGTACTTTGTGTGAATACTATCAAATCTGCTGACCATTGCACAGAAATCTTCCAATCACTGTGCTTCTTAAAATTCATTGAGCCAATGTCACTAGCCAAATTTTATATATATATATATATATATATATATATCACCTTTATATATATATAAAACACCTTTATATATATATAAAACACCTTTATATACATAAACACCTTTATATATATATAAAATATATATATAACCATATGTATATATATATATATATAAGTGTTGTATATTGTATATTAAGAAAAAGTTTAATGGAGTCTTTGCCATAATGAAAAAAAAAAAGATATAAGAAGTAGAAAATGCAGAAATATAGGAATAAAGAGAAGTGATGACTTACAAGACTAGACTACATTGATCCAAGCTAAAATTGGATCAAATATATAAAAATGATATTCTACAATATTAGATGAAAACATGGAGGAAGAACTTAATAACTGTGAAAGGCCTTTCCAGCTGTGACTTATGATCCACAATCTGTAAAAGAACAGATGAATAAATCAAGAACTGTTGCAGGAAATTTAGAGCAAAAACAAAAAGCCAGAGACCAGTCGTGACTCAGGCACTTTGTGGAAATGATGCTGGTTGTGAGTGCCGCGAAATTAGCAGTACTTCAGAACAGTTGCTGTCCTTCTCAGAGGAGGAAGTAGGGGTGGTGGCACAAGTCTGAGTATGACCTTGGGAAGAAGAATGAAGGTGAAGTATGATATGAGAGTTGCAGCCAGGTATATAGAAAGGTGGGAGATCTAGAAACTCATTGTGACCTGGAGTAGAAGGCAAGACACAAGGAACATGTAATGAATCACTGCATACTAGATTCAAGCATTAGTAGAAAAGGTCACAGCTGCATCTACATTAAAAGACTAAATGATCTTTCAGTTCATCAAGGTGTGTTTCAAGTCCAGTAAGAATTCAAGTTCTATTATTAAGGATGTTCAAATTAATATTTTGTGAAAGACACTGATATATAAAAGGATTGTGGAGGTGGAATAGAAAAAAAAAAAAAATCCAGCAACCATTCATGAAGAAATTCAAAGTAAAAGGCAAAGTGACTCTTAACAATTAAAGATGCTCAAATTGACTTCCTATAAGGATATTAAAAAGTGGATTTTTCTTTTACTTACTAGTTTCATAAAAATTTAGAGCATGGCATAATTTAAGGTAATGTTCTTTCACTTATTGTTAATGAAAATACCATCCACCATGGTGGACGAAAATTTGACAACATAGTATGAATTTTCCATATGACCTTATAAGAATTTATACAAATTTTGCAAAACAAAGACACAAAGCTTTTCACTGCAGCACTTACTCTAACAGCAGTGGAGGTGGGCAAATTCAGATGTTTATCAGTTGAAGACCCGTAGGTTAAATCAGGGAATAGCACATAATATGGTCACCATTTTTTTTCTTTTTTTTTTTTTTTTTTTTGGTCTAAGCAGTAAGATTCACAAAAATAAACTTGGCAAGTCAGCTATTGTAGATTTGTGAGCTTCATGACTTTTATTTATGAATAAAAGAGAAAAATGACCTGGTTACATATCCAAGAAAAATATATCTTACTTTATGCATTTATCTGCATGCCATTTGTGTGTGATTAGAGACTGGAATCATAAACATCCCCCAACTTAAATAAATCTTAAATCCAGAGATTGATTTTACAAGTAATTTGAATTTTGCTTTTGCCCTTCAGTACAAAGTTATATCTGTAAGTCAGTGACATTAATATAATTTGAGAATTTGCCATTTTGAGAAAACTGGATATTCAGTCATTTTTATTTTGACAGAATGTTAAAGAAAAGTTAGTCCCTTTCTTCACTCTTCCCAGTCCTTTTTGGAAGGCGTCTAACTCAATCCTCTATTTTTGACTCCTGGCAACTGCATTCCATGGTCATATAGGAGAATAACTGTTTTTTTTTTTACAAAATAGTAACCACAATTACATCTAAATAACTTCTCTAAGCCCACCTTTCAAATGAAATGAATACAACTTGTGTATAAAAAACTGGGGGCAATAATAAAAAAAAAATCTAATCACTAGCTAACGACATTTATGTGCATGTGTGTGTATATATATATGTGTGTATATAACATCATTATCTACCCTGAGGTTCTCCCACTACCTTATCACCCATGAGCCATCTTAATCTCTTGTGCCTATCACTCCCCTGATTTTACCCTCCTCCTCATCTATTGCTCTATGCTTTGATTCGGTTTTCAAATTTTTACATTTTTCTTGTCCATTTGTTTGTTTGTTTTCCTATATCCCTCTTATAAGTGAGACTATCCAGTATTTCCCTTTCTCTTTCTGGCTTATTTGCTAATGATGTTAATAGTAAATCTTCACAGTCATTTGTTTGAAATATTTTCATGTATGTATCATCATACATTTGATAATAATTAATAATGCAAACATTACTTTTTTAGTAAGAAACTTGGGAGGATACACCATTTCCAGGGACAGGTAACTTGCATCCTTCCTGGAATAGAGTGCTATTCCCCCATTTGTCTGAATTTAGACAGACCTTCTGATTAATTTGGGTCAACGAGCAAATGTTGTTATACAGTGTACCCAGAAACTATAAAAATATTATGACTATATCAGCTCTTGCTCTTCACTATAGAATGTTTGTGGATTCTAAGGATGTTGCTCATTTGATTGTGTTCTGGAATAATAAGAAATTCTAATCATATCCAAAATGGAGCAAAGTTACAGCCTGATCAATCTTAGCCTGAAGTCCAGCAACTGCCTAAATGAAAGCTACAGCCAACTTCCAACTGCATTTGTGTAAGTGATAATTAAATACTCATTTTAAGCCTTTGTAATTGTAGGATTCTTCACTATTATAGCAAGCTTAGTAATACTATAATTGTATTCTCTTAAGAGAATCTCATTAAATACTGTTTGTGAAATGCTTTCATTTGAGTCTCATGTCACAACAAGGAGCATATATATATATATCTATATATATATATATAGATATATATAGGATATATAGGATATATATATCCTAATGCGTAATTTTACCTGTTGCAACAATGAGCATGTATATATCCTAATGCATAATTTTATCAATTTCTCATAAATATTGTGCATATATATTCCATACATTCAACATTTCTGTAATGTAGTAGCTGCAAATTCTGCTTAAAGGTCTTTTGCTTTAATTTCAATTTCAATATTCATAAAAGGAAATAATAGTTATAATGATAGTTTTACTGTAAAAAATAAGAGAGACGTAATAAATAATTAATGAAATGTGAACTAGTTGATGAATTCAGTTAAATACGCAACCACTATGCAAGACATGAACTGACAAACTTTATTGACATTTCTGAAGAGACACTGAGTCACTTAAAAGAGATGTTGGCCTTTTGTGAATTTACTCAAGAGCAGAATCAAAGTGAATATACTTGCAAAGTCTTTGCAAAGAGAAAGAGTAATACTCAGTATTCCATTCAGTAGTTAAATCCATATTTGTTATGGAATTGAACATATTATGCCATTTTAGCTAAAAATGGCATTAAATTGATCTAACTCATCCTCCAAAGTCACCTTTACAGAGTCTTTGTAATTCTATATAAGTCCACCCAGGGGCTAGAATGGGATACATTCACTGTGTCTGGAGACATATGTATTACTGTGTCATTGTTAGTTACTGCTCAGTTTTTATAAAAACAAAGTAAAACTGAATCTGGTCTGTATGATTTTTTTTCTCCCTCTCAAAAATAGAACAGTTCCCATTGGTTAATTATAAACACAATATGTTTAGCAACACTGTCATTTTAGGTAATATTTAAAGCACCAAATATGTCAGAATGCTCTTACAAAAATTAAAATTCACCAAGGTTATGTCTTACTCTGAATTTATTTGCAGATAGCCTTGTAGACTTCTCTTTTTGCCATATCTTGTTGCCATAACCATTTTTTTCCATTACAATCCCTATCTATTTTGTCAGTGAAAAGATGTTTTTAATAATCCAAGCATACCATGCAGGAAAACCTGTTGCAAAGAATCAATGGATATTTAATTTCCTATAATCCTAAATTTTGTCTAGTACTGGTCTAACACTTTAAAGTTCGAACTCAGAGAGTACCCAGTCAGGAATTTTCTTTAAAGTATGTTTTCTATATACACATACTAGTTCAGTTATTTTGCCAGTATTTACTCCAGTTTTAGTTTTTCCTATTTCAGCTCAGTGTAGGAACTGCTTATGCTAAATGTCCCCATAAACCTGATAACTAAACTAAACCTGATCTTCAGCTTAGTTTTTAGTTGGGTGTGTTTTTTATTCCCTCTAGAGGAATAAAAGCCCTCTACGGTCCTTGGAATATGCCAACATGAAAAAAGATTTATCAATCCACAAATTTTTATTGAACACCCATTGGAAGTATTTTATTTGTGTCCCATTAGGCATTCCAATTGTGTAGAAACCATTAAAAATAATCATGACAAATTAAGCTGAGAAACAAAGTGAACTGGGGTACAATGAAGTTTAAATGAAATGGGTTTGGGAATAGACAGTTCTATTTGAAATTCTGTGTCTGAAATTTAAATATCTTCTGTATTTGCAAGACACATCATTCTTGCTTTCCACGTTTGATTTCTTTATTCAAAGAATGAGTCACAATTACCTGTAATTGTGAGAATTGGGATTTAAAGATTCACTAAAAGCTTGGTACACAATAGAAGTTTAATAATTTTAAAAAGTGCTTATTATTTGATTAAAAATAGCCTCTGCTGCTTTACTAATTTTTTATAAAACTATTGCTTGAGGGGAGGTGCTTTATGTGTGTATATAAGACACATTTAAATAACAAAACAAGCAAACAAAAGAAACTTGATTAACTACCATAGGAAGTCCAGGAGAGAAATCTAAAATTAAACAGAATGTGGTAGATATTGGAAACTTCCCATAAGTGCAGTTTTAGAACATGGAAAGTTATATGTATGGATAAAATTATAGCCATGTGTAACTATTGGTTCCAGTTTTAATAAATGATCTTTTGATAGTCCTATGCATTGAGATAAGGTGGAAAGTAAGAATGGGACTCCTTACTCAATAGTCTGAATTATTGAGGTAAAGATTTCCTGCTTTTTTCTGATGGCATTGAGGAACAACTACTAATTTTTAAGAGTGAGAGGACATGATCGAATGATAAATTCAAAACAAACTGTCCATTTCCATATGCTGAACCTTTGCCTAGATGATGATTTCCACAAACGGAATGTTCACCCTTGTTTATTGTGAATGCCTCTCAGTTACCTTAGAGGTCACACCTGCAAGTCCATGGAATTTATCTAATAAAATTACGAGGAAAAAAATAGGAGAAAGGCAAGATCAAAAATGTCACTGAATTCGTCCACTTCTCACAAATATTTTGTGTTTCAAAATGTTTCTATCAAATCAAAAATGCTGATTCTCTCCTTGAATCCTAATAGATTAAGATTCTACTTAGACTTTGTCCTTTTTATGGTTTAGGACAACCAAGTGAAATTATTAAGTAGATGGCCCAGTTTCACACATTTTTTTTACTAAAAGGAAAAGTGATGAGACTCTAGATTCCCTGCTATAGAAAGTGAAAGGTCTCTCTCTCCAGGTGGAAATTAATTGTATTGCCCCCAAAGAAGATGCTCCTCAGAGAGAGTGCTGAAATTCTGGCATTAAAACCCAATTCCCACATTCCATTTTCACTTTACAGGGAGGCAGAATCCTTTGGGTCAGGAACAGCATATTGTTCACATTTTAAAGCTTCTCTCATTATTATAACAGTGCAGTATATTGTGACTGACTATGCATGCTAATAGAACACTGTTTTGAACCAAAGATATAAAATGTCATTCTCCATTGGTTCCACAGTTGTTACTTGCTTTTTTCCCCAAAAGGAAACCTATGAATCCTATTGCAAGTGCAGTCTATAGAGGAATAATTGCTGGGGTGCTTACAAAGTGACTTAATCACTGCTACTTCAAAAAGTGACTTTTAATTTTCTTAACCATTGCCACTTCAAAACAAGTGATAGGAACCAAAAAAAAAAAAGTTAAAGTTTTTTAAGTTTTTCAATTTTTATGGAGTGAGAAATATTTTTTAAAATATTTATATACATTTTTCAAAATTATAAATTCACTAAAACAGAATCTATTGTGTTATTATCAAAGAAATGTTTGTATTTTCCAATGTTTTGGAAACTTGCATATATTTACTTCCAGAAGTAATAAGTACTATCAACTTTTACATTTAGCATATGGAAAATATTGAGTTTTTTAAAATGTGGTACAAGGGTCAATATGTAGAAAGATTATTTTTCCTCTATTATTTGTCTTCCCTGAAAATGTATTTGGTCTCTTTTTAAATTATTTTACATTATTCTACAGATGCACATATATAAAACTTTGATGGTCCTCCATTGTACTCATTGTAATAACCTTAGAATATCACAGAAGTAAATTATTCATTGTTTATTCTTATATATATATATAATTTCTGTTGATTATTGATGTTAACAATTTCCATTCCAGCTTAGATCTGTTGACTTTTGTTTATTAAAAAAAAATCTCCTTAATATGCTATTAAAAGGACTACACTAAACAGGTACTACCAAAGCAAGCAAGCAGACAAAAGAAAGCAGTTACCTAAATATGAAAGGAAAGCCTGGTGTGGTGGTGTAATGCTTGTAATCCCAGCTACTCGGAAGGTTGAGGCTAGGAAACACTTGAGGTTGCAAGTTTGAAACTACCCCAGGCAGCAAAGGAGACTAGTCTCTAAAAAGAAACAAACAAACAAATGAATAAATTAATTAATTATTTAATAAACAAATAAATAGGAATGGAAATGATAAAACTATCTCTGTTCGAATAATTTATTGTTGAAATTTCTAAAATCTTCACACACAAATATACTATTGAAATTACTATATATATTCAATAAATGTGTACGATGCAATAACAAGTAAAAAGATGTGTTTCCGTATACTGACAATGAACAAACCAAGATGAAAATTGTAAAACAATCACTTATAATTGTATCAAAAGTAATAAAACACTGAAGAATAAACTAAAAGAATGAGGTAAAAGATTTGTATACAGAAAAGATATGATGAAAGAAATTTAAAACAGAAAATAAATGGAAAGACATGTTCATGGGTTGGAAGGTTTAGTCTTAGTAAGCTAGATGAACATATTCAATGTAGTTCTCAATATTTTTTAATTAAAGGAAAAAATCTCTTAATAGGTTGAATTTCAGGACTCCAAAACACCAAATCAGTCATGGGAAGGGATGACAAAGCTGGAACCTTCACAATTTCTCATTTTGAAATATACATTAAAACTAGAGTATCTTCCTCAGAAAATACAGTCCACAACAAATGATACTAAACAACATGACTATCTATATGCAAAAGAATGACATTACATCTTTTTTTTTCTTATATAACCTGAAAACTTTATTTCAAGTTATATCAAAAACCTAAACACAGGGGGGAAAATGATTTATTTACTCTTTTCTATATTTTTTATTATTTTATTATTATTATTTTTTTACAACCTCAGTCATACTTGTATAGTTGTTGAGTACTTGTTGAGTCCTGTATGTATGGCCCTCTCTCTCTCCTCTCTCCCCCCAGCCCATCTCTGCCTCCCACTCCCCTCTCCTCAGTTCTTGATCCATATTTGGCCTATTTATCTCTTCCTTTCTTTGGTACAATGTCCTTTTCCTGGGTGAAGATCTGCATTCCTGAGGTTTGGCAGACAATGCTGTTTAAATTTCCAGTGATAACTTTGTGGCCTGCAGTCAGTCTGACCTCATGGGGAACCTCTTGTAGGGCAGGTGAGTGCCATTGTTCACCAGGTTCCTTTATTGTGACATTTCCTGTGAAGCTGGCAGTCTCCTTGACACAAGACCTACGTGTTTACTGGCATCAGTGCATCCTCGTGTATGCGGACTAACCCCTCCATTCTGAATTCTATCCCATGGTGCAGCCTCTGAACCTTATAGTTCTGGCCTCCAGTGTTGGAATCCCAACTCCCAGTCTTCTACTAGATCAGTTCCCTTTTGGAGACAGATTCCTGCAGGTTATTTCTCAAGTTCCTCTCCTGTCTCCCAGTGTACAGTTCTGCCTTGGAGCAGCCCGTTCTCTGTGGCTTTCCTCACTAATTGGAAAGGAGGGTACTTTGCTTGTGTTGGTCCCAGTTCTGGATGGGAGACTTAGCCCCTGCACCATTGTTGGTGTAGCTCTTTACAGCTCACATCCATACCTTGTCTCATAGTTCTGACGACTGTCAGTTTGGGTCCTTCCAAGGTGATGACTATGTCCAGGGCTTTTGTTTGTTCTTCTCTTCTCCAGCATGTCTGCATTATGTTGCTGGATTTCTCATTCCTAGTACTATCTGATAGAAGTGGTAGTGAAACAAAGAGGAATTACCCCCTTGGAATGGCATCCCAGCAGAGGCACCTCTGCAATCCCAGCTCCTAGGAACAGCATGCGGCTTTCCACCCCCAACCTGGGGTCCCTAGATACTAAGGCCCAGTGGTGTAACCTGCCAATACTGCTGCTAGTGGCTTAAGCTGTTCACTCAGGGCCACACTGGGAGAGGAACCTCTCCAGGAAGCTGACCTTGCAGGGTGTTTCTCTTTTTTTAAAACATTATGTAGGACCAGTATTTCTTACCTGATTTGATGAAATTCATCATTGAAGCTATTTGAAGCTAATTTTTCATTATAGGAAAATTTTATTAAGAAATCAATATGTTTAAATATATATAGAGTACTGATACAGGGTAGTGACACAGTTAAAATTGCATTGGCACTGAAATGCCCAGTGGGTGGGGGGGTCTGAGAGAAAGATATGTGAGAAGGAGCAAGAAGTGCCAAAGGGCGCATAAAAAGGGAGGAGAGAGGACCAGAAGAGACAAGAATGGCTGCCTGAGAGAGTAGGCCCACATGGCCTGCCAAGAAAGCCTCCTGAAAGAATGATTTGGAGGTGGCAATGAGTCATGATGGAAAGTGGCAGGCAGAGACATAGCCGGTGTGAAGTTGGATGCCAGAATGGCAGGCCAGAGATGACCAGGGGCTGCTGAGGGCAGGCCTGGTTAATTAGGCCAGATGCAACCAAAGGCGGGCCTGGTTAAAGGAAGCACATGGAGTCGCAGCAAGGTGGCGGATTTGGAAAGCTGAGTTTTCATCAGAATCTGTTAGAAAAGTTTGAAAAGCCTTGGAGAAGTGGAGCAAAGAGAAGATAGTGGAGAAAGACTAGACTTTGCAGTGCCTGCAAGAGGCACCATCTTGGACATGTGTTTAGGACTTTTAAACAAAATGGTGATTGGGGTAAGATAAATGGCCACTTGTGACGTTAAGGACATTTCATTTTTTTGGTTAATTTCCCTTGTTAATAAAACCCTGATGTTTAAATTACTTTGTGACACTGGCAACTGCTGCGTGGTGGGTGATGCAGACCTATTGCTTGTTAGTTAGAGGCTCTGCCCCTTTTGACCCAATTTCAGTAGTAGCCCATGTTGATATTTATTTTGTCTGATTATAGTAATATTTCTTAGAAAGAATTTCACTATTTCATATCAATTGTAAATTACCAAAAGATGATTTATAATATTTATTCATTAGAGTCCCCAATTTTGGCTTTATGTGCAATTGAATTCACCCATGTAAGCACACAATTTGATGAGTATGGGAATTGTGTATAGTGGTTTCAGTATCTCATTATCAAGACATATAACATTCCCATCATCTCAGCAAGTCCCATACCTTTTTTATTCAATGTACTTTCCTAGACCCCAGCTCCAGGCTACCAACTAACCCTTCTTTTGCTAAATTTTCACCTTTTCTGAAAATATGTTTAAATTGAATCATAGTGAATAATAATTAATGATATGTTGATGGACTGAATTCTCTTTATTGATGAATATTGTTTAAAGATATAGATTCATCATATATTTAATGTATTTATAATTTGATGGATGCCTTAGCTGTTTTCATTTTTCACTATTATGAATATAATTTGTATTAACATTTTCATCTGTGTGCATATAAACAAATTCTGCTTACCTTGGGAGAAAAGTGCGAGTAGACTTCTAATTAGAAAATATGTTTGCCATATATGTATGTAATATGTTGTAGTAAACTTTCAAACTATTTTCCAAAGTGCCAAAGGTAGATCATACTTCATTCCAGTTGCATTCCATATATATTATTCATCTATTTTTAAATTTTAATCATTCTAATTTTGGCATAAGTATACCTCTATTTGGTCTTTGTGATTTTCTGATAGTGATATAGTGATTTTTCTGATAGTCATATGTTCTATTATATTTTCTGTGGCTATGTATATAACTTCTTTTGTGAAGTGCCTGTTTAAAGTTTTTGTTGTTTTTAGATTGGATATTTTTTATTATTACTGTAATATTGATATCAGTATTTTAAAAATAGAGTCTATAGTTTTATGCATATATTTATGATTTGTATTTGCACTACCTTCAACTTGCTTTTATTTTATTAGCTGAATATTTCAAAACCACATATTTGCAAACATATATATGCAGATATAAATATGTATATGGAAGTCTATATATGCACATATACATGAGCATCTTGTTGTTCTAGCATCATTTATTAAAAAAAAACTATTTTTTTCTCCATTGATTTACCTTTGCACTTGGGTTAAAAATCAATTGAGCATATAAGTGCTGGTCTACTTTACATGAATTACTGTAGTCTATTGATTTTAATGTCTACTAGTCTGTCAATACTCTCTTATTTAACTTTTTTTTACAGTACATATTGAAATCAGGTAATACAAGTCCTCAACTACTTGTATTTTTCTTTATTTAAATTTTCTTTAATTCCCTTGTCAAAGTTTTGTAGACTTCATTGTTTTTCATCAATTTTTCATTACATTGTTTTTCATTGTTTCATTGATATGACTTCTGCATACTTTTCATTAAATTCACTTTAACTTTTTATGAAGTTTTTTCAAATGGAGATTTTTGTTTGTTACGTTTGTTTTTTAATAGTTTTATCATTTTCTTATCAAAATGAAGGTAGTTTTCCCTTTTTGCTATTGGTAATGTGTATTTTCTCCTTTTCAAACAGTGTGGCATTTTTATCCTTTTCTCTACTTATTCAAAGAACATATTGTATCTATTCATTTTAGCTTTAGTTTTATTTGATAAGCATCTGCACATATTTTTACTATTTTATTTCTGCTATCCACTTTGTGATTTATACAGTCACCACTTTCTAGTTTTGTGGAATTAGGAAACAGATTTTTAAACTTTTATTATAAACATTTCAATTTTTATATATATTTTGCTTCTATGGTCTTTCACAAACTGATATGTTGATTTTATTTTCACTTGTTTAAATATCTTTAAAATGTTTATCCTCAACATATCATTTGTTTAGATTTAGATGTATAGTACTTTTCTTTCAGTGTTTCACTTTTGTTGATTTCTAAATTAATACTCTATGATCAGAGTTCTCTGTAGAGATGAATGTTCACTAATCTATGCTGTTTCATAACTGACATCATATTTTAGTACTAGCACCATATATATTGAGAAAGAATATAACTTTAAGAGTCTAAAATTTTATTTTGTGTGTTTTCATAAATTTCCATTAACTAGATGGTTGATAATATCATTCTTATGTTGTGTCCACACTGAAATTGTGTAAAATTGCTGTGTCAACCATCAATCCAATCTCTAATCTTTTGCTATTTCAATCAAACTTGTATTTTACTTACTTAACCATCATAATTTCATTAATCATAAATCTGTCCTAGTCATGTCACTGTTCAAAAGCTTCTGTACATACTCCATATATATGAAGATCTGTATTAGCCTCTCCAACTCTATCATTTTTCTGTGGTCTTGATACTGATTTTTTCATTTGTAGAATATATTCTGAAGTTTCACACCTCAAAGACATAAGCTTAAGTTATTGCTCTTGGTGGAAACCCTTATCTTTCAATTTTTATCTTTCTCGTTTGACCTAGATCCATTTATTATTTTACTGATTCTCTAAGAAGGCTTTATAAGTTGCCCCATACTTCTGAGCTGCATTTAAACTTGTGTTGATGGTATTTGCAGTGATCTCCCTAGATGATAAGAACCATATTTTAAAAAAATCATAATCCTCAGGATTACTTAGAGTGATGCTTAGAAAATAAATGGCCTATAAATAATATGTCCTGCTGCCATTTCCCCATTATCATTCTGGTGATAATAATATTTAGCCTGTCTGCCTTGCAGTATTGTTAGATTTAAATAAGATATATGTGTTATATTTACCCATTGGTGAGTATGATAAAAATATATCAATGTTATTCACTGCAAAGTCCTCCCTTAAAAAAAAAAAGTGCATTCATTTTGAAAGTCATAATAAAGCCAGTAAGGAGAATGTTTTTCTTGAATTAGTGTAAAAGCACATAGTATCCTCTGGTACAAGCTTAAATTTAAAAGTTTATCTGAGGAGGTGTGAACCTTTTCCTCTGAGTGATATAAAGTGATGTAAACTGATGATACCAGAAATAAATATGTTTTTAAGTTTATTAGTATATTTTTGAATGACAGAAGTTATTATTAAATCCACCACTGATATTGCTATCTGAAGTGTGCCATGAATCTTCATAAAAATTATGGCAAATTGATGTTGGCAGACAATTGGAGGGGAGGCAAAATATGATTATTTTAACTGTTTCTAATATAGAATACCACCCTAAACCTCTTATCTTTTATAATGTGCAATTACAATAGGTAATTTTTAATGCCACCAGAGCTGAATCACATTGTAAATATATTCAGTGTTTTTCTTTACTATATAATTTATCTAATAAAATTTAAATATTAATTTATAAAATTATCAGCATTTTCTCTTTAAATTTTTAATGAAACATAATCAGTAATTGTCAGCTGTACAATACAATGATTTGCCATTTGTATATCTGTCAAATCAATCAGAGATTTAATAATCAAAGTGTGCTAATATTTATCGTGACACAGTTAAAGTTTCTTTCTTGTGATTATGATTATGACCTTAACATAGTCTCTCAGTAGTTTTCAAATATGTAATATAGTGCTCTTAACCGTAATTACCATACTGTAAAATATATCCCCATGGCTTAGTTATCACTGGAAGTTTGTCACTTTTGCCCTTCTGCATCCTCTTTGTTCACCCCTAACCTCTGTTTCTGGTATCCAACTGATTGTTTTCTGTATTTGTGTGTGTGTCTGTGTTTGTGTGTTGGTAAGTTTTTATATTCAATATATTTAAGTGATATTTGTGATATTTTTTTTCTTTTTTTTGACTGACTTTTTCCCTGACTGAATCACTCAGTTGGAAAAAAAAAAAAAAAAAAAAAAGGATTAAATTCTGACATTTGCAACAACTTGGATAAGCCTATAGTGTATTACGATTAGTGAACTAAGTCCAAAGGAAAAAGATAAAACACTGTGTGATTCCACTCATATGTGGTATATATAGGGAAAAAAATGGTTGAACTAAATAAAACAGCTTTTTAGACTCTAAAACCAATTTTTCTTCACCAAAAGGGAAGAGGGAGGGAGGGGTAGACAAACCTGGTGAAAGGAGACAGTTGTATGGTAAAGGATATAATTGGGGATATAGTGGTGAATTTAATAAAGGATATACGGTTAATCATTTAAAATACATGGCTGGAACATATGATGTTATAATGCAATGTAAATCAAACAAAAAGTAACAGTTTTTAAAAAAATATGATCCCTGACCATTATTTTATTGAATAGCATACTACTTTTGCTATAGACTTATTGAAGAGCAGATATTTACTTTGTATGTCACATAGTCTCTGAAACTTAAAACAATTAGATCTCAAGTTGATAAAGTAACTTTGAAAATTGCTTTTAAGACTGTGTAAATACTATTTTCCTTTCTTAAAATAAAGAAAATGATAGTTTTCCATTTGTTATTTTTGATACATATGGTAACTATTTAGAGGTTTTCTTCAATTTGAAGTAGTAATAATGGAGAGAAATAGTTTTGTTTATATTGCTATTCCATAAATATGTGCTAGTAATTTTTGATTGAAAACCTAACCAAAGGTCAAGTGCTAAAAATGTAGATTAACAAAGGTTTCAAAGTGGGCAGGGGATTTATAATTTTATAAGGATCAAATGTGCTACATTTTAAAATGAATTTGGCAAATATAATTAGTTCAAATAGACAACCATTGATTCAGGGGCTATGGTGTATCTGCTCTTAGAGTATCATTTTTAGTCATACAATATCCATTTAATTCTAATGCAATTTTATTGTGGAGCTATATTCTTAGTATTATAATCTGTAAGATGCATCTTATTATGTGAAATTAAATCTGGTTCATAGGTAAATAGTTTTCCATATCATAACTCTATCTGTAAATCAATTGCTATTTTTCTACTGAATGCCACAAAGAGATATATTTTCAGTTACCACTAGTTCCATGACAAATATAGTAGCTTATTAAGATAAACATACTTGCTATCAGGCATGCATGCATTGAAAGTTTAAAATAATATGAAGAGAATGTGACAGACCACAAGTTACACCAAGAATTTTCTTCTCTCCTCTCTCCCCTCTCCACTCTCTCTCTCCTATCTCTCTCTCCTCTCCCTCTCTCTCCTCTCTCTCTCCCTCTCCCCCTCTCCCTCACCTCTCTCTCTCTCTCTCTCTCTCTCTCTCTCTCTCTCTCTCTCTCTCTCTCTCTCTCCCCCCCCTCTCTCTGGATATTTGGTTTGATGACCAGACAAAGAATTTAATAATTATACTGCTCCATTCAATAATACAATCTGCTTCACACTCATTAGTTTACCATAATATAAGGTAAACAGTGATTGAGGCAAGAGATGGGTACATTCTTATTTCCTTTTGTTGATGAGCTTATTGTGTCCTAGCAGTTAACATTAACATTTGTTTTCTGCTAATCCAGGACCTCATCATCCTCACTGAATATATATCTCCCACACACTGCGAAATTTATGAGAGAATACCTCTCAGAAGTATCATGGCATTTTATGTGTATGGCATGTATATATTGATATTTTAATCATGTTGGGCATGCATGCACAATCTCAGGTAAAGATACATAAAGAAAGAGAAAAATGAGACAGAGGAAGATATTTGTAACATAGATATGGGGAAAAAACATTAAAATATAAACCAGATTGTTAACCTAAATCCTAAGCTATCTAAGGAGCATAATCCATGTGAGTTTAGCTGTAGAGAATAGTGCAATTGAAAAACAAATTCAAAGACAGTTAAAGTATTTAACATAAATCAAGATGAAAGACATAATGAAGAACATAATCATAATTTTTTTTTAGGTTATGGTAAGAATTATAAATCCTATGGAAATTCACTGAAGGGTTTCAATAGGGAGTGACATATTTGGGTGTGTACTTAAAATGGATTACACTGTGTGCAGAAAAATTGATAACAAATGTAGGAAGAAAAGGAAGGAATTATTGTGATAATACATGTGAGAGGACATGATCTGAACTGGAGTTTTGTGAAGAAAAATAGAAAGACAAAATTAGGTAGTAAACAAAATTGGATTATAGAATAGATGATCTGGGATATATTAAATTTAGAGAATAATGGTTCTGATTGTCAGTTATTACCATGAGGTGCAGAAAAAAAACATGATGGATATGAAAATAATGACTTTTGCAGTTGAAACCTGAGTTTAGTCCATATGTTGTGGGAAAAAATGTGAATGAAGTTTTGAGATACCTTAATCTTTGTTTAGTTGTTTAGAAAGCCATGTTTGAGACATATCTGGTGATGAGGTATGAATCATTAAATTACTTTCTGAAAATAGAGACATCTAAATAAAAATAGAAAGAATACATAGGAAGTAGCGAAACAAAATTCTCTTTAACCTAACATTCTTGATTCCTTGTAAACAACTTCCTCTGTTCTTTTCAGGCTTATCACCAAATAGTCATATTTCTGATCTCTTTGTTCTATCAATATTGATTTAATCATTCTTTCAAAATGAATTGCTATGTGCTACATCCACCCACATTTAATTTGCCATTATAATGAGAATATTAATAAATCATTGACTGAGATGTGTTGATATCAATCATGCATTTATACATTTATTATTAATTCCCTACTTAATATAAAACAGAATGGAATGAATAATGTCCTCTGTAAGACAAAATTTCTGATATATATAGTTTGTAAATTTGTGATATGTTGTAAATCTGTGCATGTCTTAGTTGTATCTTGGGTACATTGAATGTAAATCAATGTTTTTAATTCTAGATGTGTCTGAACAAACCCATTTAGTCTAATGTAGCTCATAAAACTGTGTATTTTGAACCTGTTGTCATGATTGGACTTGTCTTTTGAGGCCCTTGAATTAAATTGAATATTACTTTAGAAGTAACAGAAACATGATTTCTGGAGTCATGGGACAGATCATAATAAAGTGCTTTCTGAAATTGTTCCCCTCCTGGTATCTCATGTTCCTTTCTATACATTATAATTTCATCAAGTAATACTTATTGCTCACTGGAATTGAATTTGGACTGTCCTTTGGGTTTGTTAAGTCAGGTTGCTAGAGTGTTTGTTTTGTCAGTTAGGCCTTAAAGGTCTTGCATGTTTTGTACTTTTTTCTAGAATATAAATTATGTCATGAGGACAAAACTTGCTGACTGGAGGCAACCAACTTCCCTAATGGAGTAATGCCAGTATAGATCAACCAGCCTGCAATAGTTCTGCCATCTGAACCTTAATGCATGAGTGGGCACAGCTAAAAACAGGAGAACCACAACCACAATTCGTCTCATTCTATATACCAGTTTACAAACAATAATCAATGTTTATTTTTATAGTCACCAATTTTGGAGGCAGTTTGTTACTCAGCAATAAGTAGTTTATACACCTTTATTTCATGACTTTTGTCTCAGTGCTTTAATATTCAATTATTTAGATATTTGAAATAAGTATATTTTTGTCTGATGAGAACATTTCATTCTCATGTATTCAAATTGTTGGAGCTTCTAATATGAAAAATCAACTTAAGGCATACCATTGGATTGGTAGATAGATGTTCTTTTTTGTCCCAAATACTATTGGTAAGTAGTTATGTAAGAACACAATTGCAGCATAATATTATGTGTGTACAGCATTGCTTTTTGTCACCATTTTTTTATACAAGCATGAAAAGTTTTCTCTACATCACACAATTTAGAACATCTTGTATTTGTTAGCCATATTTGTGCATCTTATATGTGCAAGTTCAGATTAATCCTATCTCCTAGTCAATAACAGATCTGATTATTTTAATTCCATCTTTTCTTATTGGCCATCTGTTGCTTTTCACTCTTTTTTTTGGCAGTTAATTTTATACATAACAAATCTGCCTTTGGAGATTTTATTACATATTTTTGATGAGTCACTTAAGTGTATTCCATTGACTTTTTCCTAAAACACAAGCCACATGCAATTCATCATCATGAACCAAAGTCTGACTTATGGAAAGTAAGTAGTAAATAAATAAATCAATTCATGCTTTTAAAATGCAGTTATATATATATAAATACATGCATTTTATCAGTTGTATTTTTTAATTTAATGGTTTCAATAAATAATTTAATACCCCTACTAATGTTTAACATTATGTATATGTATATATAATATATATATATACATATGTATATGTATATATATATACATATGTATATGTATATGTATATATATATATATATATATATATATATATATAATAAGATATTGTGCATTTTGGGATCTTCAACAATACCAATACAGTGAATCCTATATGATAACCTATGTATGAATCATATAGTATTCACTATATTGAGATGGATATTGAGATGTAATTTGCAATTATATGAAACCTGGTTTACTTTAACTACTTTAACTATAGTAAATCAGTTAGAACTTAAAAGCATTAAATCTCTCCCTCCCACTCACACACACACACATGCAAACACACAATATATCATAGAAACTGTTTCACTTATTTGTGATGTTCATTATGTACATAGTAAAAGTATTTTATCCTGGTATATTGTAATTTAGATGAAGACTATAATAGTCTGTTTTTAGTCTTGTATGTTTATATCTGTGAGTATATAAATAAGTTACAGCCAATAGAATCTTAGCAATGTGGTAAATGTAATTCCAGACTATGTTCTTTAAGGTGGTCTGTAACACCTTATCTCTTCATTTACCATCCTCTCCCTTGTTTATTTAAACCTAGATACACAAAGCACTGTCTCCTGTGCCTCCCACATGCTAGCCACATCCCTACCCAGGACTATTGCACAAACTTGACTTCTTTCCATGAAAATCCATAAAAATAAATATTTCCGCTCTTTCTAGTCATGGCTTAAATATAATCTTCCATGGAGATTTATGTAAGTATTAGCAATGTACTTATTTCAACTTTTATTTAAAGAGTTACTACATGACAGGAAAATTATTAAGATTAATGTTTAATAATGTTAATGTTGCAATATTTCAGTTGGGAGACAGTGAACGTTAAGTCCCACCTCGTGGTAGTCATCATGGCTATAAAAGGGATATGTACAAGAGATGCCAAGTTGTTTGCAATTTAGATCTTAGTGAAAATTTTGTATTTGGTGAGTTGAACAAATGAAAATACTTGGATTCATACTTTACAGCTTTTGGTTATTCATTTCATTAGATTAATAAGAAAGAGATTAAGTGTTAGGTGAAAGTAATCTAACCAAATAAGACAGTTTTCATTACCTCAGTTCAACTGATAAAATTTAACTATCATATGTTTATCAAACTAAATTGTTCTCATTGTTCACTCATTTACTTTTTATTAAAGAAATGCTGTTTCCTGACACTATGTCATCCAGAGGTTTAGGATTACTTCCTTCTGGTGTATGTCATCACACTATACCCACCACCAAGGCACCACAGCTTTTCCATAGTCCAAGGTGCCCCCATCCACTGTGTTCTTTCCCCCCTTCCTCTCCCTCTAGTTACCTCAATTCTACAATCACCCTTTCAGGCTTCTTATTAGTTCAAATTTCTGTGACCAAAGTTTTTGTTTCTTTGTATTTCATATACAAGTGACACCATCTGGAATTAGTCTTTCTGTCTTATTTTACTTAGCATAACCCACTCTAGTTCAATGTAGTTACAGATGAAATGCTTTCTTTTTTAATAGCTGAGTAGTTCTCCATTGTTTGTATGGACCACAAATTCATAACCTATTGTTGTATTTCTGGATACTTGGTTTGTTTCTACAACTTGGGCATTTTAAATAGGGCAGCAATAAGAATAGGAATGTGTGTGTTCTTCTTTTTTAAAAAAATATTTCATCTTTTTTTAATCTACTTATTTTGTAATATATATATATATATATATATATATATATATATATATATATATATACATATATATATCAAATCATTGTGATTCCTGTGGGTCACCCACCACCTCCCCTCCCTGGCCACTCCAACTGGTCCCCTCTGCCAGTTGTGTACTTTCATTTGGTTGTATATATATCAGCGAAACCATTTGGTTTCTGTCTTTTTCCTTCTGACTTGTTTCTGCCAATATGATTTCTTCTAGGTACGTCCATGTTACCAAAAAATCATCAAATTTGTCATTTTTAATTGATGCATAATATTCCATTGTGTATATATATCACATCTTTTTCATCCAATCATCTGTCTTGGGATATTTGGGTTGTTTCCAGGCCCTTGCAATTATAAATAGTGCTGCAATAAACATCTGAGTGTTCCTTTGTACCACATTGAGGTCTCCTTTGGGTAGATTCCCAGAAGAGCGATTGCTGGGTCAAATGGTAGTTCCATTTTCATTAGTTTGAAGGTCCTCCACACTACTTTTCACAGTGGCTGGACCAGTTTACATTCCTACCGACAGTGTAAAAGTGTTCCTTTACTCCACATCCATGCCAGCACTTGTCTGTTTTTTTGGATGTGGACCATTTTTATTGGTGTAAGGTGGTATCTCATTGTGGTTTTGATTTGCATTTCCCTTACTGTTAATGACACTGAACAGTTTTTCATGTGCCTGATGGCCATTTGGACTTCCTCTTTGGAGAAGTGTCTTTTTAGATCTTCTCCCTATTTTTTAACTGGGTTTTTTGCTTTGCTTTTTAAATTGTGTGAGTTCTTTGTTTATCTTTGTCATCAGACTCATATCACATATGTTTTTCCCACTCGGTTGAGATTCTTTTTGTTTTTTCTGTTGTCTCATTTGCTGTACAGAAGCTTTTTAGTTTGATGTAGTCCCAACTGTTTATGTTTTCCTTCATTTTTTTGTCATCTATAGATGTGGCCAAAGTGGATTTCTGAATTGTAACTCATGAAGATTTTTCCCCTGGTTTTCTTCTATGTATTTTATGGTTTCAGGTCTTACATCCAAGTCTTTTATCCATTTTGAGTTGGTTTTCGTACATGTGTGAGGGAGGTATCTTAGTTCATTTTTCCAGTCTTGGTCCAGTTTTCCCAACACCATTTATTGAAGAAGCTGTCTTTGTTCCAATGTAAATTTTTCACTCTTTTATCAAAGATAAGTTGACGATATATTTGTGGCTTTATTTCAGGGGATTCAATTCTGTTCCATTGGTCTGATTGTCTGTTTTTGTACCAGTACCAAGCTGCTTTAATAACTATGACTTTGTAGTATTGTTTGAAGTCTGGAGTAGTAATTCCTCTGTTCTCTCTTTTTCTGGTCAAGAGGTTTTTCAATAATTGAGGTCTTTTGTTATTCCATATGAATTTCTGTATTTTTATTCTCTCTGAAGAATGTTGTTGGGATCTTTATTGGGATTGCATTTAATCTGTAGATTACTTTTAGTAGGATGGCCATTTTGATGATGTTAATTCTTCCAATCCATGAGCAGGGAATGTCTTTCCATTTCATTTTGTCTTCTCCTATCTCTTTTAACAGCATTTTGAAGTTTTCTTTATATAGGTCTCTCACATGTTTTGTTAGGTTTATCCCCAGGCATTTTACTTATTTTTTGGTGTGTTGGTAAATGAGGTTTTTTTAAATTTATCTTCGTCTGCTTGACTTTCAGTGTATAGGAAAACTTCTGTCTTCTGTGTGTTGATTTTGTAACTGACTACTTTATTGAATTGGCTTATTGTTTCAAGAAGTCTCTGTGAATTTTTTTTTTTTTTGGATTCTCTATATAAAGAATCATATTGTATGCATGTAATGAGAATTTTAGTTCTTCTTTTCCTATTTTTACTCCTTTTATATCCTCTTATGTCTTTCTCCTATCTTATTGATCTTGTGGAACTTCCAGTACAATGTTGAAAAGTGCTGGAGTGGGCATCTTGCCTGGTTTCAGATCTTAGTTGGAATGATTTTATTTTTTCCCTGTTTAAGATGTTTGCTATATGTTTGTCATAGATGGCTTTTATTATGTTGAGATATGTTCCTTTTATCCCCAATTTTTCAAGATCTTTTATCATAAATGGGTGTTGAACTTTATCAAATGCTTTCTCTGCATCTATTGATAGACTATATGGTTTTTGGTTTACTCCTTGTTGATGTGGTGGATTATATTAATTGATTTTCCAATGTTAAACCATCCCTGTGCTCCTGGAATAAATCCACCTTGGTCATGGTGAATAATGCTTTTTATACATGATTGGATTCTATTTGCCAAGATTTTATTTAAAATGTTTGCATCGTGTTCATTAGGGAAATTGGTCTATAGTTATCTTAGTGATTTTGCCTTCTGTGGTTAGATGCCCAGAAGTGGCAATTTTAGATCATCTGCAGATATATTTTTAATGTTTTGCTAGATCTCCATCATTTTCCATAGGGACTGAATAACCTATATACCCACTAACAGTATGAGGGTTCCTTTTATCTCCATATCCTCACCAAGACTTGTTTCCAACCCTGACCCCACAGGTCATTCTAACAAGATGTGTCATGGTATCTCACTGTGGTTCTGAATTTTATTTTCCTGATTTTAAATAATGATGAACATTTTTTTCATGGACATATTGGTCACTTGTATATTTTCTTTAGAGAAGTGCTTGTTTAGTTCTTTGATCCATAGTGAAACTATGTTGTTTTCCTATTTTTAGTTTTATGAAATTTTTGTTAAATATAAACATTTATTCCTCAGAATAGAATGATATAGCAAACATTGAGACAGTGTGTGACATTGGTTTAAGTACTAACATCAACAAAAGCTGTTGTTTTGAAAAAAAATAAACATAATGAGTAAACCTGTGGCTCAGTTCACAAAAAAACTGGGAAAACTAAAGTAAATCAAAGTAGACTTTAAGGAAATTGTGTTTGGAGGAAAGATTCACATGATCCTTTAGACACTAGTGCAACATTGTTAGAAGTGTTAACTGAGATAACTCAAAATGCACATCATGTACTTTGTGAACTCCTTAAGGAGAAAAGAATGATATCATATGTTGGTTTTGAAAGCTATATTTAATAAGACATGATCTCAGAAAATAAACTGGCTGATTTTCAAACTTGAATAAAGACTATTAGAGAAAATCCGAATATTTTTTAGATATGGTAGATATCAGAGATATATAATCTCTGATAGTAAATATAAACTAAGTACATGAAATTAAAAATAAAGTTAAATAAATCTCTTACTATCACATCTGTTGAAATAATGAAAGTGTCCTGTCACTTTAAAATGATATAGCATAGCATGGTAGTGTAAAGGAAATCATTTCTATTGGAAAAAGTGTTCTCGGGGGAAATGAACTATCTTGGGTGACAAAGAGGACTTCACCAAACCCTTTGTGTGCCCTCTTCCCATTCTGTCTTCACAGTCCAAGAATCTAACCTTTGGCTCACTGCTCTTTCAAAGAAACTGCCCTTCTTCAGGACCTGGGCATGTTCTTTGTCATTTTCTCTAATAGATATCTTTCAGGCTTATTCAGTGTAACCTCTTCTCACCCCTGGTTGTCTTGCTTTTGTACTTCTTTCCTTGAAGTCTTCTTTTGATCTCCCAACTCAGTAATCTCCTGGTTCTCCCCACCCCCCGCCACATACACACACACAACCATAGCCCATTCTGTCAATTGATTTTGTCATTACACAGATATTGCAGCTTTTGTGGTTGTCCCACCATCCTTCATCCTTAGATATTGTTTTGTTTCATTTCCTGCTGCCATTCCTTCTGCCTAGTTTGCAAGGATTTCATTGTTACATCCTCCAGCTTAGAGATTCTTCCCTCAGCTATGGTCAGTGTACTATGAACCCATCAAAGGCATTCTTCATTTTGATTACAGTCTTTTAATCTTTAGTATTTCTTTTTAATTTGTAGTATTTTCTCACCATTTCTATTTCCCCTCCTGTCTGTTCTTATAGTCTATATACATTCTACAAGTGAACTCATCATGAATTATCACAGCTCTTTTAAATTTAAAGCCTAACAATTCTAATTCCCATGCCACACATGTCTCTGCTGTTTCTTTTATTCAAATGGTGTATTTCACTTTGCAAATTTTTCTGATAGCTGAACCGGATGTATTGGATAAAAGAAGCTTCTGTAAACAGGCCTTATGTAAAGTGGTAGTGAGGTGTGATATCTTAGTCTTATGAAGAGGTTAAGCTCTGTTAGTGAGTCTATATCTCAATATGCTGAACTCTTCAAGAGTTTCTCAGTTATTTCATCCCCCATAAGTGTCATAGAATGTCTAGTTTGGGCTGAAATTGGATGTTTTCCTTCATCCATGTGCAAGGCAAGAGCAGACTACAGCTGGTTATTTTCCTTCCAAACAGGCCAGTTAGACTTGGACTAAGCAGTTTGCCCAGAAGGCAGGCTTGTCAAGAAGAAACAAGCACATGTGCTTAATTCAAAATGGTTCCTTTTTTAAATCACCTCATTCATTAAAAAATTTTTTTAAAAGGTTCATTTTTACTTCCTGTTTCTGAAAATATGAGATTTTCTCCAATATTTCCTATAAATATCTGATGAAACTTCTGAAAGAAATTGGAGTCCTCTCTCTGATTGGGTCACTAGAGGATAAATGAGTCATCAGGGTTTTTCCACAGCCTTCCAGTATCAGCATATATGACCAGCACCTGTGGTGTTGCAGCCTCCCCATGTATTTGCCCATATGTCCTTGTATTTCCCTGTATTTGCCCATATGTCTCTTCAAGTGTGCAAGATTTCCCTGCATCCTATTCTCTTGTCAGGGTCCAAGAAGTGTTGTTTCTCCGTCTGCTCAGCTTTTGGCTTTCATAGAACAATGGCGACTTCGAAACTTATGTGCTGAACTGAAGTCTTTATGCTCATCATGCAGCTTCCTCCCTTATAATGTTCTCATGACACTGAGTAGCTGATATTAGAACTGGTGACCTTGAAAGAATCCTTTGTGTACTATAGACTGTTGGTTCATTTTTATGAGATAAGAACTATATA
>PVHY01009977.1:8975-54019 GCA_004024945.1 Uropsilus gracilis
TTTCTGCTAGAATGATTTCTTCTAGGTACATCCAGGTTTCCATAAATTCATCAAATTTGTCATTTTTAATTGATGAGTAATACTCCATTGTGTATATGTACCACATCTTTTTCATCCAGTCATCTGTTCTGGGGCATTTGGGTTGTTTCCATGTCCTTGCAATTATAAATAGTGCTGCAATAAACATCTGAGCACAGGTCTCCCTTTGTACCCACATTGAGGTCTCCTTTGGGTAGATTCCCAGAAGTGCGACTGTTGGGTCAAATGGTAATTCCATTTTCATTAGTTTGAGGGTTCTCCATACTGCTTTCCATAGTGGCTGGACGAGTTTACATTCCCACCAGCAGTGTAAGAGTGTTCCTTTCTCTCCACATCCATTGCCTTCTCTCTTAACGTTTCTTGGAAGACAGTTATACTAGTTATACATTCCCTCAAGTTTTGTTTGCTAGAGATGTCTTAATTTGTCTTCACATTTGAAGGGTAGTTTCACAGGGTACAAGATTTCAAATTTTTTTTTTCTTCTCAATCATGTTGATTTGGCAAGGTGTTGGTTGAGAGAATGGGGTACTGGGAAAATTTTCACTAGTGCTCAACTTTCAGTAAAACAGGGCAAGTTTCCTGAAGAGGCATAGATATATAGTCACATCCAAAAAAAGGAGAGATTATTATAAAAATGGGAAAGGAATATAAAGGATATTTGCACAGACACAAGCAGACAGAGCTGCATTTGGAAGAGAGACTTGTTCTAATATAGCATCTTTTATTTATTTTAAAATTTATAGTGCTATTTTTAGATGCTTCCTTAATATTTCCAACTCTCTGCCTACATCATTCATTCATTATTATACACTCTCTATATTACCAACTAGGTTTCCTAGAACATCAACCATAATGGCTTTAAATTCCTGAACTGAATATTTTATTATAACTGCTTACTGAGTCTCCTTAAATTGTGGGTGTGAGTGTGTTCTTTGCTGTTTGCCTTGTAAGTTATTCCTGACAGTGGGACATGAGATACTGGGTCAAAGAAACTTTAGGTTTTTTGTTTATTTGTTTGTTTGTTTTAATATGGTGGTGAAGGATGAGGAAGGTGATTTTCTGTGATTAGGTTTCGTTCTTTTAGTGAGTTTCTGCCCCTGGACTGTGTCCCATAAAAGACTTTTACTTTTTCTCTCCACCTCTTAGATAAGAGGGGAAAAGTAGAACGGTTAGGAATTGGCCATTCCACTTTTCATATGTGGAAAAATAAAATCTGCTAGAATTAAATGTTTCTCTTGCCAGGTCAGTTAGGCCATGAGAACCCAATATGTTAGTCTCTGTTTAATTTGTTTTTGCTGAGGTCACATCTTTAAGAAAAAAAAAAAAAGTTCTATTTGTTCAAGGTCATAGATCTTTAAGAAGGTCAAAGTATATTTTGACTCATTGCAAAATATTTTCTTTTCCATCTTCTGCAATGGGATGCCTGAGGAGTTTCTCTGCCCCCATACACATCCAGTATTCATTGTGGGCACCTGGTTAAGTTCATGAAGGTAAATTTAATATTGTACCACTCTTTTAACTGGGTCACTTTGGAGTTTTTATTCTTATAGTCGTCGACACTGAGCTACAACAATTTTTCAGTATAATTCAGATTTTTTTACTTAGGTACTGGTTGGAAGGATGAGTTTCTGATCACAAGTCTCTCTTCTCTAGTGATCCATAACTCCCAGTCGTTTCTTACATCTTGGTGACCATGGTTTCCCTTTCTTATAATCTTTGAAGTTTTGTCATTTAGCTTTCTATTTGTTGTTAGATTGTAGTGGTGATTTCTGAACTCCTTATGTGCAGAATTGGAAGTTAGAAGCCTTCCTTAGCATTAACAAGTAAATTTTTTTCTACTACCTCCTTCTCTGGCATAGAAATCAAAATAGAAGGGTGCATGTATGCAAACCGACTGTCAGATTGTTTCTCTAAATGAATAGCACATATCTCTTACTATCTCTCTCTGACTATGAAATCGCCTTTGTAGATTATTGGTCTGGCACAGATATTAATCTGTTATATGTGCCAATGCTAAAAGTGATATAATCTTGTCAAAATTATCCTTGCTTTTAAAGTGAAATTTTAGTCAATTGGTATTTACCAATTGACTGGTAAATGGCTGATTGTTAAAATTATATAATATTTATAATAATGTCTTGGATTAATGTCAAACCTATTTTATAAGAAAGTTCAGAGGATGCAATCCTGAATTGTATACTTTAAAAATGTCCCCTATATACTTCCAACAATCACCCAGATTTGTGTTAATGAGATATAGTGAAATTTCATGTTCTATAATTCAATGACTTTATTAAACATGTACTTCTGATCCATCTAGTAGAAGGGGTAATGAAAATTATATCTAAATACAGAAAAAAAAGGAATCTGAAGGTCATTGTAGCTCAAAGGAAAACTATTATAACAAAGAGACAGTCATACAGATAGAATAATTGTGCTCTTTACTATCGTGCCAAATAAGATAAAGTGCCAGGACTTGATTCCATATCTCACAGCTGTTCCCTTAAATTTGTTGTTCAACACTTTTTTTTTATTTATTCTGCATATGCATAGTCAACCACTGGCAGAACAAAGTGACCTGCTTATTTTCCTTGCCCCCCTTCCAGTACTCAGAATGTGAGTAGTTTCTGCATATATTTATTTGTGAACTTACAGGAGATACTACATAAAGGATCTGAGACAGTTTTCAGTGAATGCAACATTGTACATTAAAAAAAGCAGTAAACAGAACACAAATGTCATCCACTATGACTTATGAAAACAAAAAATATAGATAAATATCTTCATAACTTTTGAGTAGAGATGTTCTCTCAGTAAAATATTGTGAATGATAATCATTGAACTGTTGGTATTCTGAGTATTAGGCTATATATACACTCCAATCATCATGAATTATAAAAAGAAAACTAAAAGATAATTATAAAAGATCCAGATAAAACTTACATTCAGATAACTGATGATTGACACTAATAGAAACTCTAAAAATCAGTAAAGAGAAGGCAAATAGCCCAAGACAAAATAAACATTTTATAGAAAACATCATTTTTCAATAGATTTATAACAAGATATCAACCTCATTGGTAATTTGGGGGAATAAATAAATTGATAACAGGGTAATCTATTATATGCTAGCCAAACAATAGGCAAAAATTAAGAAATCATCAAATCCCAATTGTTACAAAGGATGTGAATAATTTTATATCATCAAACATTTACTTTAGAGGTACTGCCCTTTGGTGATTTTGACCTTGTTTTATGAAGTTAAACACACATATATCCTAATAATTGGTTTATAGTCTTAACTATATACCCAAGACTTGTTGATCATTACTAAGAATTATATGAAAGAATATCAATGGTTGCAAATATTGGAAACATGATTATTCATAGTTAGAAGAACACATACTTTGGTATACACACATGAAATATATTATATTATAATAATTAATATGAATAAACTATAGAAAACAACAATATGGATAAGTTGTTGATATAATTTTGAAGTTGACCACATAATACATTTTCAAAAGTGAAGTGTGAATATAACCAAACTAAATCATAAATACCAATTATTTGGAAAACAAAGAACAGAAGAAAGCTTATTTCCTCCTCAACAAATATACCCTTTAGTCAACGGAACAATATATTAAGTACAATTGTTTTTCATCCTTGCTAGGATTTTTGAAACATAGTATTTACCCCCTCAGGAGTAGTCAACACCAGGCACCTGCTACAGAGTTACCAATACTCCTGCACCACATCCACTGTCCATTGTGCTTTCTCTCCACCCTGGTCTTATCAGTCCACTGCCCCTATTTGGTTAGCTTTCCAGTTTTAGTTTTAAAGTTTGTCTTTGTCCAACCCTTTGTTTGGTTTTATATATTCCTCATCTAGGTAAGACCATTTGGTATCTAGCTTTCTCATAACTTATTTTGTTTAGCATATTGCCTTCAATCTCTATTCATGGTGTCAAAAATAGTATGAATTTATCTTTTTTGAATTGTTGAGCAGTATCCCATTGTGGCTATTTAAAACATCCTCTTGAAACATTTCCATTTTTGAGGACTATTTTTTTATAATTTGGCTATTGTGAATAGTCCTGCAATAGATATAGGAGTGCAAATTTCTTTTAAGTGTGGTTTTTTTTTTTTTTTTACTTTTTGAATCAATAGATGGAACTGGAAATGCTGAATCATATGGCAGATCCATTTTAAACTTTTGAGAACCCCCATACTTATTTCCATAGGAACTGGACCAGTCTACACTCCCCCACAATAACATAACATAAATAACAATAAATAACATTTGTCTATATCCTCATAAGCATTTGCTTTTTCTTATATATGCCACTGTCATAGATGTGAGATGACAACTCATTGTGTTTATATATGCCACTGTCATAGATGTGAGATGACAACTCATTGTGTTTATGATTTATATTTCTTGATGACAAGTAATGATGAATTTTAACATGTACCTTTTGACTATCAGTAAGTCTTCTTTGGAGAAGTGCCTATTTCACTTTTTGGTTGCCCATTCTTGGGGGATTATTTTCTTTTTATTGCTTTTATATGAAATCTTTGTACATCTTTGATATCAGTTCCTTGTCAGATGTATGGGGAGTAAATATTTTCCTTTCCCATTCAGTAGGGTGTATCTTCATTGTAGTTGCTTTATTTCCCTATGCAAAAACATTTTAGGATAAACTTAATCCTAATATTTTATATATACTTTTGAAAAACATATTTGTAACAGAAAAACACAACTGTATCTAATACATAAAAATAACCAAATCCTCCCAGATAAGTACTCAGAAAGTTTTCTGACTGACGGTGATGAAGATCTTTGGTGATAATCTCAGTTCTATTTTCTGGGTCATTTGTGCTCTCTTTGCTATTATAACTGACTCTTATCCCCATATTTAGAGAGTTTTTCTTTTCTGTTCATAAATGAGCTTAACTAGAATAGATTTTAAAGGTGTGCATTCATATAAACAATGTCTCTGTGTAAGGGGTTCTCATGACTGGTTTTTATTAGGTCCAAGTTTATGGATTTATTTAGAATGCAATATCTTAAATAATAATATGCTATTAATTTAATCCCTTAAGTCAGATTGTGGTTCCTCATATTCAAATTTATTTCCCAGGCATATACTTCTGTATAATTTTTGTATTCTCTATCTTGATATCAGGTATCTATATCTATAAATCTACCTATGTGTGTACATGTAGATATTTGTATACCTATCTACCTATCATCTATCTATCTATCTATCTATCTATCTATCTATCTATCTATCTATCTATCTATCTATCTATCTATCTATCTATCTATCTATCTATCTATCTTCATCATCATCATCATCTGTCTATCATCTATATCTATTTGCTACTTACCATATATCTACAATCTGAAGATCTACTATCTATTTTTATGTATACAATCTTTCTTAATCCTTAAATTCTGTAGTACATCTGGTTTGGGTGACATCAAACCATTATTCTTTAACAGACAGGGACTGTCAAAGGGATTTTACTGCTTAAAGCTCTTTTTTAAAAATATTTTTGTTTCATATTAAAAAAAAACTTATCTTCCAAACAATTATGATTCCGTATAGATTTGTTCTCCTTTTTTATTTTGATTTTTGAGCTAGCTAATTAAGCCTTATCTTTGATTTTAATATTTTATTAAATGTAATTAAAAATTCAGCTACATTTTGCAAATTCTTCTGTTAATGCCATAAGCTTAGCAATCATTTGATTAATGTCTTAGGTATTGCTGACAACAGTTGGTATGCTTTCTACATCTCCATCATGGGCTTCATGTTTCTAGTCTCTGATACTGGATTTCTTGCTACCAGTGAGAAATGTAAGTTATGCAATCTGCTATAACAATAAATCCTAGATATCTGTGGTTTAATAAAATGAATTTATTTCACACTAAAATATACTCCAAAAGCAATGTTTCTGACAGTGATGAGGGCCTGATTCAAATTGTGATTTGAGGGATGCAGCCTCTTGACTTGTGACACTAATGCATGCTATATATGGCTCTACCTTTATAAGAAGGTAAGGGGTGGGTAATATTAAGATTTGTGAGTGCAGCTTCCTTTATGGAAGTGGTAGAATCAGTTCTGTTCATGTCCATTTGCATGGAACTCATACATATGACCACATCCAGTTGATAGAAAATGTGGGAAATACTCAGGTCTCTGTATCATAGAGGAAATATGCTTGATAAACTCCTGACTAGTCATTGATAAATATTTTCATTGCAGATTTTTCTGATTATCCTTACCCTTTATATAATGATCACCTTGAACTAGATTTATTTATTTTATATTTTTTTATCCCCACTACAAACACTTGACTGGAATATCAAATTTGTCACATATATTTGATGTTGATTCTTTGTAAACGCAATAGAAGTAATGCGAAAAAACACAATTAGAGGGATGAATTTAAAATAATGAACTCATACGAGTTAAATGGTTGTGATGTTATATTCTATAATATTGTTCTGATTCACACAATGAAACAAATAAGAAACACATCCAATTTCTGGATTTTCAAATTTTAGTCTTTTAATTATAAAGTACAAACAGAAAAGTTACACAGTATTTGTATCATTTAATGAATGAGCATGAAGCAAATGTCCTTGAAACTTCCATCTGCTTCAAGGAACAGAACTTTGATAGCCACCTCCAAGTCTAATGTCATGCACCTTTGTGTACCCCATGCAAATCTTCAGTCCCTCTTCAAAATACCGCCAGCATCTTCTATCTTGAGTAGCGATTTTCTTGCTTTTCTTCAGTTTTAGTACCTAACTGCACATTCTAAGGTATACTAGTTTAAGCATAACACATTTTCACTTACTGTGCTTGTGTATAAAATCCATGAGTTCTCATCTTTTTATTCTCTTTGTAATTTATCTATCAAAGAAATCAGCTCATTTAATACATAGAGCCTCTCATAGCTTGTGTTTTGGGGGTTGCATATTGATCGTGCAGTTCAGATGCTTCTGTGTCCTTTTTCTTTCATGCATAGCTATATTCAGAAGCATTAACTGTTTCAAGTCTAACACTACTGAAAAGACTATAGGAAGTGCATTCTTTTATCAAGAAACATCAGTTTTCTTATTGATATTATCTTGTGTTCAGAAACTAATGATTTTCTTCTTAAATTAATTTATCAAGGATTATAAAATGAGTACATTTTCATTCTATCTTTGTTTCCCATTTATTAGTAGAATTATTTTTATAAGGAAACACTATTCCCTCTTTAGCTAATCTGTCTTATGTTTCATTAAAAAGTCAGGATATATTCTTAACAAGTTTCAAATGGTTCATTGGTTCTCTGTCATGCTGTGAAAGTGAGCAATCATTTTTAGATACTATTATGAACTCAGTTTCAAATATTTATTCATATAATTTCAATTCATTGCAATTATCTCATTTGAAATTAAAACTTCTTTATCATTGAACAGTGGGAGATAATTTATTTGATATAACCCTATTATGTGTGTGTGTGTATATATGTATGATTGATCATATATATATGATTGATCTATAATGTGTAGATTTTAGTTCTATGGTATTAACATTTAGCATATATATATACGTATATATACATATATATATATATATATGCTACATTATGTTTCCTACCAAGTATCTACAAAACAGAAAAAAGATCTTAAAGTCTCTATTAGTCTTTCATATGTTTCTTTCAATTTAGTACAATAAAATTTATTATTGGATTAATAAGATGTGAGAGTGTGTGAGTATGTTCTTCTTACTTCCACTCTGTTTATATATCTTTATTATATTCAGAGTCTTCTCTTGCTTTTTATATGATACTCTCTTTCTTACCCGACTTAGTCTTAGTTCTACCAGTAATTGTGCAATAACTTCTCACTGGTCCTATGTCAATTTGTTGTTAGTTTTGTGTAACTCATTATGTGATAGAAGTCTTAAGAAAAAACATTGAGATAATTTTCCCTGAGACCTTACAGATAACAGCTGTCTCTGTCTTTATAACTTAAACAATTCAAAGTTTTTTTTTTCATACATTTTACACATTCTTTTCCTAGATGAGGGGTTAGTAAATTGGTTATTAAGTTAATTTTAATTGTTTGCCACTTCCTGTGAATGTACAATCAATATTGAAGAAGACATATACATATATATTTGTAAAGTTTATATTTTAGGAATTATACAAACCAGTATTCTTATCCCTGGTCTATTTCTATAAGTCAGATTAATTTTACCAAAGTGTATCCTGGTCTTCCTGTTATGTTTCAATATGATTAGGGACAAGATTTTTTTAAAATATATTATTACCAAAAAATGCATTTTTTGTGTAAGTTCAATATTTTGGAATGGGATTACCTTTTGATTTTTCTTTTCAGTAACTTAACTTGATTTTCCCATCTCCGAGAAATCGATTCATTTGTTGAAGTCCCATGTCTATTTGCAATGATTGCCCCTTTTCCTGAATTCCTATTTGTCAATTTCATCTTTTTATTTTGCTTTAATTTTTGTTATTTTTACATATATCACTTAAGGTATTATTAAAAGCAATTTGCAATTTTTCTTTTTTTTTCCCTGAGAGTTATCACCATTTCTGAGTTTTTCTAACTCTGACTTTGCTGTTCTTATATGTTTGTATCCATTTATTACCTTTTAGTTGGTTTTGAATAGTATATTGCAACTTTGATTTGTTTCATTGACATGGTTTTCTGACATGTTTTATTGTAACAGAAGGCTATTCTACTCCCTATTGTCCTTTTTCATAAAGTAAATTTGTAGAAGATTTCAGCTCAATTATTTGTGTTCTTCATTTTTTATAAGAAAATAGTTTCCCTGAATTGTTAGAACAAGAAAATCTCAAAAGAGATTTTCCTTCTATTATTTTCTTGTAGCTATAAGACATATGGAGATTTGTTGAGATTTCTGGACCTTTTCTCCCTTCCTATATCTAAAGTTTCCTTTCCCTTTTTCTTAGTTTTTTTGTGTATTTTGATTTAGATTCCAGACCATTTTTTTTTTCTCTTCCTAATCAGTCTTTTTAAGGAAGGCTTAACTGACAGGTACTGTTTTTTATTGGAAATGGATTCTTCAGCAATTACTATGCATCTCTCTCCTGCATTACACACACTTTCTTGCCCACTGGATTTTTTCAGATTGTTTGCTATGCATTTCAAGGAAATTTTGTTTGTTCTCTTCGTGTTTTTCAGTTCTCAGTTCTATTGTATACCCTGTCACCTCCTGCCAGTTTTCTTTTCAGAAATGTCAATAAATTCATGCAGTCATTACAGCAATTAGTAGTTTATTCACATCTACATAACTTTTAATATTTTGCTAATATGTTTTTTACTTAGTCTGTTTAAATGCTGTTGGTAGACACTGGTTTAGGAATCTACTTGCCATGTTTGGTTTTAAATATATTCAAATTTAAAGAGATTTTAAACCTATCCCTTGCCATCATCATTTACCCAGAGTTTGCATAAAAAATATATGAGTGATTTAGATAGGAATTGTATTGAAATATATATCTATGTAATACTGAACATGGTTGTCAATCTTTCAATATCTTTTAATATTATTTCTTATAGTTGCTAGCAGGAATAAATTTATATATAGTCATAGGACATACTTAGTACAATGTAATTTCATTATTTTTATAAGTAATTGTATACCTGCTTTATTATATATACTTTTATATATCCATATATAGTAATATTGTTATTATTGTTTGTTTACCTCTTTGCCCTTTGAAAATTGAAACTGAGCTAATACCTTCTTATTCTTACTTCCTTTGAGTGCATTGATTCTTCGGAATTCTCACATTTTAAAGGGAAAATTTGTTTGGCATTTTGTATAAATGAAATGCAAGACTTCTTCAATACGTTATATTTACATTCTGTGAAAGACAGGTATTATTTCTATGCCATCTATTTGTGTTTTGGAAAGTACTCACATGATAAATTTTGAGGAATAAAATGCCCAAATTAGAAAAATTCTTTGAAGTTTTACATCCCTGGCAACAACCTGTCAGCTCTAGTTGTACAGGTAAGTAAAGTAAACCTAGTTTTTTGATTTTTCAAAATTTTGCAGCTTAATTTTTAATCAAGAAATTAAGACATGGGTCCCTTAATCCCATTTATCTTTTCATAGTAAGCAAATCACAATATTTCTCAAACATTAATTTTTTTACTACTATACTTAATATCAAGTAAGTCTGATTTTCATATCAAATAATTGCTTTTGATATTTTTAGCAATTGATAACTGTAAAGTGGGAATAAATATCTAGTTATTACAAAATTTTAAGAATTAGAGGTAAAATATGTGAAGATTTAGTATATAGGATAGACCCAATTGATAGTTCTATTATTTTCTTTGTATAATACAAACCTCAGAAACTCTTAGTCACAGGTTAATATTCTAGATATCATTCAAGTTCATGACAAAATTATTTTCTCTTGATAATGTTCCTTTTGTTAGTAAAATAAATGATATCATTGATGTCTAGAATATTAACCTATGGTTATCAACTCATAATAATGCATATATTTATGAATTAATAATATCAATAATATCAATTCATATAATTCATATCAATTCATTGCATAACCTATGGTAATGCAAATCAAATTTGCATTATGTTTTCATAGAAAGCTTTTTTTGTCAATTAATTAATTTTACATTGTTGTAGTAGCTATATTTCTTCCACCACCATATGACCTGTGACCACATCACCATTTTCCCTCATGTTCTTCCTTTTTCTCTTTTACCCCAGTCCTTGTCTGTCCTTTGCTGGATGTTTCATTTCTGATGTCAATTTGTTAGTTTTTACCATTACTGTCATTTTGCTTGGTTTATCTTAGTTCCACATATAAGTAAAGTCACTTACTGTTTATTGTTTGTTTTTTTTTCCTTCTGACTGTACATAGTCTGTTTCTATATACTACCTATTGCAAATAGTGCTGCACTACATAGAAGTGCAGGTTTCCTTTTGAATTAATGGTTTTGTATTCTTTGGGTAGATTTCCAGAAGTAGTATTGCTGGGTCAAATGGTAATTTCAGTTTTTAGTAGTTTAGGTGTTTTCCACGCAGCTTTCCATAGTGGTTGGACCAGTTTGCACTTCCACCAGCAGTGAAGAAGTGTTCATGTTTCTCCATATCCTCGCTGGCATTTGTTTTCGCCCTTTTTTTTTTTGATATGGACCATTTCTTAAAAGTATAAAGTCATATTTCATTGTGGTTTTAGTTTGTGTTTCCATGACTATAAATGATGTTGAACATTTTTTATATGTCAGTTGTCCATTTAAATTTCTTCTTTGGACAAATGTTTCTTTAATTTTTCTGTACATTTTCTTTGATTGGGTCATTTAATATTTTATCATTAAGTTGTGGTGAGTAAATATTTTCTTCCATTCTGTTGGGATTCTCTTCATTTTGCTAATGGTCCAGAAGCTTTTTAAGCTTAATGTAGTCCCAGCTGCTTATTCTTTCCATTGTTTCTGGATATGAGTCTTTGAGAAAGTCTCTGTGATGTATGTCTTTGCGTATTCTGCCTTTTTTCTTCTATATATTTTATGGTGTCAGATTTTATATTGAGATTCTTCATCCATTTCAAGTTGATTTTTGTATATAGTATGAGATAATAGTCTATTTTCTTCCTTGCATGTTGCTGTCCAGTTTTCCCAGCATCATTTATTAAAGAAACTTTCCTTGTTCTAGTGTATGTTTTTTGACTCTCTGTCAAAGATTAGTTGACTATACATATGTGTGGTTTAATATCTGGGTTTTCTATTTGACTCCATTAATCTGTGTATCTGTTTTTTTCTCTAATTACCATGCTGTTTTTATTATAATGTCTTCATAATATTGTTTGAAATTTGGGAGTATGTTTTAATCAAGAGAGGAAAACTGCATATCTCAAAGGATGTTATTATCTACTATCAACAGCTGGACAAAAATAGAAATGCTGTAATCATAGATGAATAAATGATGGAACTGTAAACTCTGTCCTTTCTAGCTAAATATCTATTCCTAATATAGCAATGCACAAACCTCCCTGAGTTCAGAGAAATGTTAGAAATATATCAGCAAATCTATGCAGATTTATGGTAAGACAAATGAAATAATTTAACAAAGATTATGTAATGAGTTCCTAAGGAGTACTCATTGTTGTGTGACTGAGGGCTAATCATGTCATTTAGTATATCCAGTAAAATGTCATTTTGGCAGAACTATTGTGGCCGAAAAAGAGGTTTGTGATGAATGAGATTAAGCATCAGTGCTAAATAAACTTATTTTCTCTATCTCTCTTGCTGTTAGAACAGCTCCACTGTTCTAACATAAGATGGAAACTATATATACTCTGATATTGCATTGTTATTGGAACATTTTGGACTTTGGATTCTAGGTTAGTTGTCATTTTTCTCTAAATATTTTGATTTTAATGTATTTTCAGATATTTATTTGTGTATTTTCATGTGGGTATGTAATTATTCATGCACATAGTTTCGGTATTTGTTTTTGTTTTGGTTTATGGTTATACTGCATTTATTGTTATATAATTTTTCTATTGTTATTTAAAATAATCTTTTTGTGTGTGTTTTGTACATATTTAAGAACCATCTGAACTTCACTCTCCTATAAAGGTAATATTCATTTTGTGGCTAACTTTCATTCTATTTTATTCATTATATAAAATATCTTGTAAAACAGTATTTACTTAGTATTCTAAGCTTTTTTCTAAGTACCTAGTATGAGTTGATAAATATTTTAGGTGCTGAGAATATGTTTGTGTGTGTGTGTGGGGGGGGAAGAACAGCTAAAGCCATGACTACAAAATTTCGTTTTAGTGGAAGGCAAAATAAGTAATAAGTAAATAAATAATATATAGCATCAAAGTTTCATGAAATTGGTTATAATTATTCCAAACTTGATTATCAAATACTACATTGTTTAGTAACTGAGGAGAAAAGATTTATCTACATTTTTTAGAAGACTAGGATACTGTCCTTTTAAGAAGGTTGTAGCCAAATGTCCTCTCACACAGAAAATTCACTTGAATTGAATCCTATGTCCTTGAACTCATGTGCTTTGATATAGAATGGCAGGATTCAAACAAAGGGACTTATATCTTGTCTTCTTAATGTATCACATACCAGGAAAGATGGCCTTAGCCTGATTGAGCTAATGTTATTAAGAGTTCTTCCAGAGGAAGCAAACCCCGCGACTGTGAGAAAATCTAGAATCTCTGTGAATAATACTTATGTGATAACCACTTTGTTGAACAAATATCTTTCAAGACTCCCAAATTAATACATTCTTTAAAAATGTTGGATAGTATGTCACATTTTGGAATCACGACAGCTTATTTTGCATTTGTTTTATTGAGTCATATTTAGTTTGCTTCCTATTATTGTACTTTTATCACAGATTTTTTAATGTACCCTTTTATATTTAAATGGGAGTTTTCTTTAGGTATATAAATGACTAAAATTGCTAGGTCATATAGTATGCACATTTTAAATGCTAATTTGTTAAGCAAAATTGCCCTGTAAAATTGTTCTACAGATTTAAACTCCTGTCAACAACATATTCCCTGCATCTATACCAATACTTGATGTTATCATTAAAGAGTGGTCAGCCTTAGGAGCAGAAAATTGTGATAACAATATGTTTTAATATAGTTTTTAGGTCACTAGTAGGATTTTAATATTTTCTTTATGAGTTACTAAATGTACATCCTCTAATTGACTGTATATATAAATTACCTATGTCTAGTTTATTCTTTATTTAAAGATTTTCAGGCATTTTATATGTTGTAGATATTAGAGTTCTATGTAAAGAGTAAGTTTCAAGTATTTTATTATTCTCTTTCATTATTTTTTCTTCTCTGATACATTTTTGTTAAACAAATTTTATGATTTAATCTTGGTTAATTTAAATATTTTTAAACACATTATTTTATTTTAAATTCCTTCTTTATCTCAATATTAAAAATGAAAAATGCTGAATTTCTTTTAAATTCTTCAAGGTGTATTTTTGTGCATTATCTGGATTGAATATGTCAGAAAGCAAGAAAGAATAGGAAGTACTTGATTTGCATTCCCACATCACTGGTTGTCTAAATATATTTTCATAGCTGGCTTATCCCTTTTCTAATGATTTGAAATGTCATAGCTAATGCAAACTAAATTATTATATATGCCTGGTTATCCTTTTGGATTCTATTTTTAATTATATTTCTTCGTTTTTATACAAGTCCCACATTGACCTAATTGCTATGGTTTTGCAAACTGCTTTACAAACTAGCTGTGCTTAAGGGTCCTTCTTCTTTTATTTATTTATTTTTTTGAAACGAGGTCTCACAATTTTTGCCCGTGGAAGCACAGAATCTCATTGCCTGGGCTACAACAGACTCAAGCAATCCCCAGCCTTAGCTTCCCAGGTAGCTGGGATTACAGGTACGCACCATCATGCCCAGCTATTTTTGTGGAACTAGGTCTCGCTACAGGCCCCAGGTATGGCTCGAACCACAATCCCTAGCCCCTGCGTTCCATAGGCTGTACAGGCATGAACCACCATGCCCGTCCCCTTCTTCAATTTTTTTTTTAATAAAATCTCTCATCTTCAGCATTTTTCTTACTCTCCAAGAATTTTCCACTAATTCTATATATCATTTGACTTAAAATATTATTGTGGTTTGGAGAGAACTTGTGTTTCAGTTGGAGAGAACATTAAAGCCTTAGGAGTAGAAAATTGTGATATCAATAAGTTTTAATATAGTTTTAAGTCACTAGTAAGATTTTAATATTTTCTTTATGAGTTACTAAGTGTACATCCTCTGTAATTGACTGTATATATAAATTACCTATGTCTAGTTTATTCTTTATTTAAAATTTTTCAGGCATTTTATATATTGTAGATATTAGAGTTTACTGAATTAGAATTATTGAATTCTCAAGCAAGAGTGTGTTATATTTCTATATTATTCAGATGTGGAGAGAAAGGAACACTATTACACTGCTGATGGTAATGTAAATTGGTCCTGCCACTATGGAAAGCAGTGTGGAGGACCCTCGAACTAATGAAAATGGAACTACCATTTGACCTAGCAATTGCTCTTCTGGGAATCTACCCAAAAGAGACTTTAATGTGGGTAAAGAGGGACACCTGTGCTTGGATGTTTATTGCAGCACTATTTATAATTGCAGGGACATGTAAACTACCCAAATGTCCCAAAATATACAAATCAATGAAAAATATGTGGTATATATATAGATACACAATGGAATATTGCTCATTAATTAAAAATGACAAATTTGATGATTTTATGGTAATATGGATGTACCTAGAAGAAATCATATTATCAGTAATAAAGTCAGAAAGAAAAAGACAGAAACCAAATGGTTTCACTAATATATGGACAACCAAATGAAAGTACACAATGGGAAGGGGGAACCAGCTGGAGCGACCAGGGAGGGGAGGTGGTGGGTGATCCCTGGTGATTACAAAGATGTGAAATGCATATATAAATAAAATATTTGTATAATATTTTTTTAAAATACCTTCCATTTAAAACAATAGAGTATCCAAGGGTATCTATATGATAGGATTAGGGCATTGGTCTGAACTGATTGAATGTTCATATCTTTTTTAAAATTAGATTTATCTTTTTAAATCAAGGACTCAGCAACCCCCAGCAACTTAGCTGGATCCAGAGTTTGCAGTCAAACTGGCAGGACCCAGAAGTGGTCAGGCCAATCAGGGGCCCCAGAAGAGGCTAGGCCAACCAGGGGCCAAAGGAACTCAGACCCAGCTCCTTTGCCTGGACAACCTGACCTCAGGTATGGGTGGGACCTTCCATTCTCCATAAGAAAAAAAACTGTGACCTGCCTGGCTCTCAAGCAAGGACTCAGTAGTGGCTTCCAGTGTAAGGACCACCTGTCTGAGTCCTTAAAGAAAGAAAATGTATGAGCAATTGGAATTCCAGAAAGAGGAGAGAGAGACATGGGAACTGAAGGACTATTTAAGGAAATAATGGAGGAGAATTTCCCAAATCTGAAGAAAGAAATGAAGATAGATTTACAGGAAGCCAAAAGAATACCAAACTACACCAATGAAAGAAAAACTACAGCAAGGCATTATCATTGTAAAACTTCCAAGTGCCCAAGACAAGGAAAGAATAATGAAAATGACCAGAGAAAAGAAACAGATAATGTACAAATGAAATCCTATTAGACTGAAATCAGATTTCTCTGAAAAGATATTTCAAACAAAGGAGAGCATGGAGCCACATCTTCAAAATACTCCAAGACAAAAAAATGACAGTCAAGAATACTCTTCCCTGCAAAGCTATCCTTCCTGTATGAAGAAAGAATAAAAACCTTCTCAGACAAGCAAAGTCTCTAGAAATCTACTACGGAGGAAATTTTAGAAGAAGCCCTAAGATCAAAACCAAGAGAAGAATAAACAGGAACAACAAAATAAAGAAGCAAATAGGAAACTAAAAATGACCACCAAAAATTCAACTTTAGAATCTCAATGAGCAATGACCCACATTTATCACCCCTAAATGTTAACCATCTAAACTCAACAATCAAAAGACGCAACGTAGGAGAATGGATCAGAAAAACAGAAACCAACATTCTGCTGCCTCCAGGAGACACATTTGAACTCCAAAGATAAGCACAGACTGAAAGTAAAGGGCTAGAAAACAATCATTCAAGCATTTGGACCCTAAAAGAAGGCAGGGGTAACTATTCTTACTACAGATGAAGCAGATTTCAAAATTTAAAAATTAACAAAGAACAAGGAAGATCATACCTAAGGATGAAGGTATCAATTCAACAGAAACACATTACAATTATAGATATATATTCACCAAATGAGGGAGCACTGAAATTCATGACAACTTGACAAAACTGCATACGGAGTAGGAGACTTTAACACTTGACTCTCACCAAAAGACAGATCAATGAAACAGAAACTACACAAGATCACAAAAGCTTTATAGGAAGAGCTATGTCAAATGGATCTAATTGATATCTATAGGACACTGCACCCCCAAGGAATAAAAAATATTTTCTTTTCAAATGTACATGGATCATTCTCCAAAATCGACCCCAACTAGACCATAAGACAAACATGAACAAATACACAAAGATCAAAATAATACCAATTTTTTCCTCTCTGATCATAAAGGTATCAAACCAGAAATAAACAATGAAAAAAAAAAATGATGCACTACATGGAGATTGAACAGACTCCTGGAAGACCAATGGATAAAGAAAAAAATCAAAGACAAAATTAAAACTTTAATTGAAACAAATGACAAAGATGATACAACATTTCAAAATGTTTGGGACTCTGCAGAGGCAGAATTAAGAGGAAAGTTCATCGTGTAACAGGTTCATCTCAAAAATCTGAAAACAATTCAAGAAACAGTCTTATCTCCTGGCTTGAAGAATTAAAAAAGAACAGCCAAAAACTCCAAAGCCCAGCAGAAGGCAAGAAATAATAAAAATTAAAGCAAAAATAAATTCCCTGAGAACAAGCAACAAAATGATAGAAAAATAAACAAAACCAAATGCTTGTTCTTTGAAAATATTAATAAAATTGACAAAACCCTTAGCAAGGCTCAAAAAGAAAATAAGGGAACAAATGCAAATAAACAGGATCACCAAATGAAAAAAAAGAAATCACAACAGACACAGCATAAATCCAAAAACAAACTAGTTAGAGATTACTATGAACATCTATATGCAATAAAATGCAACAACCTGGAGGCAATGGAAAAATTTTTAGACTGATACAACCACCCAAAATTCAGCAGAGAGGAAATAGAGAATTTAAACAAACTAATGTTAAGCAGTAAAATTGAAGCAGTCATCAGGACTCTCCCTGAAAGTAAAAGCCCGGGACATAATGGGTTCACAAATGAATTTTACCAAACATTTGAAGAAGAAGTAACACCTGTATTACTAAAACTCTTCAAAAAAATTTGAGAAAGATGGAAAACTACCAAAAAATTTCTATGAAGCAAACATCATACTAATACCAAAACCAAACAGACAACACAAAGAAAGAAGCTTACAGGTCAGTTTCCCTAATGAACACATATGCAAAAAGTCTAAATCAAATCCTTGCAAATTGAATCCAACAATGCATAAAAGGCATTATTTACCACAGCCAAGTAGGATTCATTCCAGAGGCACAGGGATTGTTCAACATCCGAAAATCAATCAACACAATTCATCACATCAAAAAGAAGACCAAGAACTATATGATCATATCAATAGATGCAGAAAAAAAGATTTGACAAAGTACAGCACCCATTCATGTTGAAAGTCCTAGAAAAAGATGGAATAAAAAGAAGATATTTCAGTATAATAAAAGCTATATGTGACAAATCCACAGAAAATATCATCCTCAATGGGGAAAAACAGTAATCAATTCAGTGGAGATCTGGAACCAAGCAAGAATTCCTATTCTCATCATTCCTTTTCAATATAGTACTGCAAGTCTTAGCTAGGGCAATAAGACAAGAGAAAGACATAAAAGGAGTCCAAATAAGGAAAGAAGAAATAAAGCTATCATTATACATGAACAATATGATACTCTATATAGAGAACCCCCCCCCCCAAAAAAAAAACCCGCAGAAAACCTAATTGAAATAATAAATCAGTTTAGTAAGGTCACTGGGTACAAAATCAAAACACAGAAATCAATGGCATTCATATATGCAAAGAATTAGTCAGAAGAAGAAATTAGAAAAAAAACACTCCATTTAAAACTATAAAACATTTTTTTAAATAAATAGAAGACATTAGAAGATTGAAAGATATTCCCTGCTCATGGATTGGAAGAATCAACATTACCAAAATGGCCATACCACCCTTTTGGTATGCAATTCCAATAAAAATCCCAATGTCACTTTTTAAAGAGATAGAACAAAAATCACTGAAATTCATATGGAACAACAAAACATCCTGAACAGCCAAAACCCTCTTTACCAAGAGAAGGGAGAATGCAAGTATAAAAATCCCAATTTTCAAATTATGCTACAAAGCCATATTAATTAAAACAACATGGTACTAGTACAAAAACAGACAAACAGAACAATGAATCACAATCAAGTGCACAGAAATAAAACCACACATATATGGTAAACTGGTCTTTGAAAAAGGGGCAAAAAACATAATAATGGATCAGAATCAACTAACAGAAATAAAAGTACACATATATGGTAAACTAATTTTTTAAAAAGGGGCAAAAAACATACACTGGAACAAGGACAGCCTCTTCATTAAATGGTGCTGGGAAAACTGGAATACAACATGCAAAAAAAAAAATGAACGAATATAACACCCTCCCACCTTGTACAAAAATCAACTCAAAATGGAGAAAAGACTTGGATCTAAGACCTGAAACCATAAAATACATAGAAGAAAACCTTTCAAAACTCTCCATGAATTACACTTCAGAAATCCATTTCTGGATACATTTACAGCTAGCAAAAAAGTGAACGGAACATAAACTGCTGGGACTACATCAAACCAAAAAGCTTCTGTGCAGTAAAAGAGACAATAACCAAAACAAAAAGAAACCCAAGCGACTGGGAGAAAATTTTTACCCTCCAGTCAAGTGTTAAGGGTCTGATAACAAAGGTGCACAAAGAACACACAACTTAACAAAAATAAAGCAATAAGTCCAGTTAAAAAAAAAGGGGGGGGGGAAGAACTAAAAAGACACTTCTCCAAAGAGGAAATACAAATGGTCAAAAGGCATATGAAAAAAAAAAAATGTTCCACATCACTAACAATCAGGGAAATGCAAATCAAAATTTTATTCCAGTAGGAATTGCCTATATTAAAAAAGGAAAGGAAGGAAGAAAGAAAGAGAGAGAGAGACAGACAGAAAGAAGAAAGGAAGAAAACAGGTAACAGCAAGTGGTGACAAAAATGTGGAGAAAAAGGAACTTACACTGCTGGTGAGAGTGCAAACTGGTCCAGTCACTATGGAGGCTGTGTGGAAGACTGTCAAACAACTAAAGGAGAAATTACCATTAGACCCAGCAATCCCATTAATGCTAATCTACCCAAAGGACACAAAAACACTCTTTCATAAGGACATCTGTACTCACATGTTTATTACAACCCTATTTACAATTGCCAAGATATGTAAACTACCCAATGCCCACACACTGACAAATGGCTGGAAAAGATGTGGTATGTTTACGCAATGGGATGTTATATATCAATCAAAGAAGACAAACATGTCATTTGCAGCAACATGCATGGAGCTAGAGGGAATCATGTTAGCGGAAACAAGTCAGAAAGAAAAAAGAGAAATAAGGATGGTCTCACTTATTTGAGGGAAATAGGAAAAACAAACATTTTCTTAAGAAAAATGAAAAATGCCAACAGAATGAAATCATAGAACATGAGAGAGGGAAGAGGGAAAGAATAGGGGTGGGAGAGGGCACAAAATATTAATATGGTGCATGAGTGGTCAGGTGATGGGATAGCATGGGGTAGATATAAATGTGTGTGTATTTAGATATATAAGTGCAAACAACAAAAGGCTTTTAAAAAAATGAGAAAAATCCCAAGCTAAAAATAATAAATCAGATTGATTTTTTTACAATCTCATTGGACAATATGAGGAAATAAATCACTACACCATCCATAAAACTATTATTATTAGTTGAACACAGCACTAAACACTTGAAGAGAACAGTTGACCTTCTGACCCCTGTTACTGGTGGAGGAGACACACAGACATCAGATTTCAGGACAGTAACTGCAGCAGGGCTCTCACAAAAATGAGCAAACCTAGATTACTATGTCACTGAAAGAAAACATAACTAACTTTTGTGACTCATGGGCCACTCAACAAGACACAAGGACTTTGATTGAAGTTCAAAGCTGCAGGTTTATTATTGGTGCACCAGGGTCCCCAAGCCAGCTAGACAAGAGAGACCCTGAGCAGTCTCTGTTACAACTTTTTAAAAGGCAAAACTATCCCTGCTAACCCCCCCCCCATTGTGAAGAAAACAAGCAGGTGTAGGACACGTTCCCTTAACTGCGGGTTTTCAATAATACCAACATCCATCATCTATCAGGAGAACAATGCTGGCATCCACCATCTATAAGGTGGACAATGTTGTTGTCAGAACAACCAGCAATAAGGGGAGGCAGAAACAGGATGTCAGGCCAGCCAGACGTGATGGGTGCTTTCTACTGAGGGCAGGGAGAGGACACTGGTCTCAAAATGGAGGTTTTAAACAAAATTGATTTTCTTGGTCAGTATGTTCCCAACACTAACTAACTACAAAAAAACAACTGCAAAATTTTGAGGGGCATGTGAAAATGGGGATTTTTTAAAAGTGAGATTGAGAAATGATGGATCCACCTCCAAAATACATCTCACATGCAGAGCAGCTCCAGACTACAAAGAGATTTAAAATCCTTTACCAATTGGTGATACTCTTAGTTCCATACCTGGAGTCATTGAGATCTGTGATGCAAGTTAAACGAATAATAGGTCTTTTTGTTCCTATTCTAATGCCTTCTTTTGGACAGAATAGTAAAAGTGAAATTGCCTTTAAACACTTGAAAACATTTAAGGACACTGGTAAACTGTAATACTTCTAGACCCTGAAAACACTGAGATCGTGTTTCTTAGATTTAATGGTGAAATTAATTTAACATGTGGACAAGACATTTATAGAAACAGAATGAAAATTCTATTGGCTACCAGATCCTATATGTACTTAAGACAAAGTCACAAAACAGAATCAGACATTATAACAAGACTGGTAAGATTTTAAGGGGAAAAAAAACTGTCTAAGTCCCAAAAATGGCCTGTGATCAAAGAAAATTAATTAGCAATATTTTAGTAAAGATCTATCCATTTTTCATATGCAATGCCAAAATGACTGATGAAAAGTCCAAATTCCACATTGAAATCTGAGTATCGAAGGCTGTCCTGGGGGCCTTAGGTTCAGCTTAATCAAAGAAGAAGAGCAGTTCATTCACATGTGAGACTTGTTACATGGAGAGAATATTGATTACAGCATAAGGAGGAAAACCAAGAGAATGCTGTCTTTATTTCTTTTTATTGACTCCTCCCAATGTAAGTGTCCTGAGGCATTTAAAACCAACACATCTTTATCCATCTTGTTTCTGTTCCAGTCAAAAGAATTCTGTTTTATGGAAGAAAATAAGTAACCACTTAAAGAGAAATTGGCTCATTCACAACAGAACATTTGGAAAACTAGCTTTTGTCAATAAACCTAGAATTGTTTTTTTCCCAAAAACTGCACTTTTCTATGTTAATCAAAGACTTCCAATAAGCAGAGCTTATGAAACGAATACCAAGTAAATAGCTGAAGATTGCTTCATATGCAAAAAACAAAACAAAACAAAAAAATACATGGGAAAAAAAGGAAGAGAAAATAATTTAAAAAATTTCCCTATTGGGCATTTATGCATATTAGTAACGATTGTTAATGCTATGAATTAAGAAGCATTAAGGACAAAGAAAGGAGAATAGTGAATGAAGCAACTTCTTTATTAAAGAAAAGAAATCTGTGAAGGGTGAACAACTAAAAGGCACACAGCCAAAATCAGGAGCCAAGGAAGTCTTGCTGCTTAATTGCATGATTGGGTCTTTTAAACAAGTTTTTTCTGTGGTCATGTAGGGTGAGGGAATTAGGTCAGGTGGTGTGAAGCATGACGTGCAGAGTTTCTGATAACGTCTGACTCAGAAGATCCCCAGTCCGGGAAATGGAGACCAAGGTAATTGGCCAGTTTGGGAATTGGTTGTGGATTTGTATCATCATTTTACTTAAAGAGACTATTTTTTCCTTTGATTTTTATGAAAATACATAATTAAATAGTTAGATGTAGTGACTCAAAACAAGGGATCAAACCTGTAAGTATAACATTCAATTTTTAGGCATCAATCTGGGTCTTAAGAATTGTTTTGGAACAGCTTACACTATAAAATCCAGACCTCTGAATAAGTAAGAAAATCACAATATAATACAATCATATCAATATACAGAAACAGTTAAGATGGAAGCATTATTTTTATTGGAGATCTAGCTTTGAATGGAATCCCTATTGTTACTTGGTAAGGGGTCACCCCTTTCAATTTAGCGGATAAGAGTTTGTCTGCTCATAGCAAGCAGTTGCCCTGAGATCAAACTTTCATGTTAAGGGTAAACACAGGCATTTATTTACGAATAGTAAAAAGGTAACAAAAACGAGTATGAGTCCACACTTTCACAAGTGTCCCAACCAAAAAAAAGAACCCCACTTCTGCTCCTCAGAGAGCTGCATGGGTTTTACCTTTGTCTTAGTGCAGTGCAGTCCAAAACTGCCAGTCAAGTCCTTGTCTTTGGTCTTCATTCACCGTAGCCAGTATGGAGTGAGTCGCAAAGCTAACAAGAGGTTCAACTCAAGTCTTTTTTTCTCTTTTTCATTTCCCTTTCTGGGTCATGAAGGCAGTTGAGCACTCTGACAAGAACATCTCTTCTCTGACTTCATCTGGCTTCTGACCTTCAAAGACTGGACAGTGGGAATCCCAAAGGATTTAACAATCCCGGTCCTTTTCTTTTCTAAGTCAAACTGTTAGCTCTTGTTCCAGATACACAATGCCAATCAGGTCTCATCTCAAAGCTGGTTCATATCTCCTTCAAAAGCAGTTCCAACCTCCTTCTCAAATTGGGTAAGAAGACAAACAAAGCAGAGAACTTAACTACATTTACAAGCAGGCCCTTTGAACCCAGTCACTCATCAGGTTCATTCCAGCCCATGCAAGCAGTAGAAAGACAAGACTACCTATAAAAAAAATCAAACAGATTTATTCACTTCTAAAAAGAAAAAAATAACAAAAGTCACTTAAGATAAAAGGGATCCATTTGGTAGCATTACCACATCATCTAGTCTCTGTTTCAAAGAGCTATATGTGGATCCTTCAGTCACATTTGTCCACAAATGGTGGCTGCCCCACCTTCAAACCAGATGAAGAAACCAAGATGGCATTGTCAATCCTCCTCCAAAACATACAGCTCCAACCTTCTTTCAACCCAAAGCACCAAGAATCAATGGGAACACCAGCAGCAACCACTTCAGACATCTCACAATGAGAGCAGCAGCACTCCAAGTTCTTTTCAGATCTCCAGAGAATTGCCAAGTTTTGTAATTTCAAAGTTAAAGCAAGTTTTCAAGTACCAGATTTCCAAGTCACCTTGCACAGGTCACATGTTACTCAATCCAGCAAACTTCCCTGGGCGTGTCACCAGCTTGGGCTGGAGATGAAGCCCACAGTGTGGCTTCCTTCTTGCCCTGCGGTCACAAATGACAATGGCAGCTCTGAGGCCTCCAACTTTTTTGCTACTCCTCTGTTCTTTCTCTTCTCCATCTTTCTTTCTCTCTCCTTCCTTTTTCCAAGCACACTTTTTTAAAAACCCCTCATCTATTCCTCTCTTGGGAAGGCATGGCTTCTCTTCTCCAAGTATCCACACCAGGGCACAATGTTGCTATCTTTTTGTAGTACTACTACACTGGGACCATGATCCCCCAATTTCACATCACCCCTTTGGCTTGGTCCATCTAAGATTGCCCACGTTGGCCTTTGGACAATAGTGCAAGGAGTTATATTAGCGTAATAATAATGACCAAACCCTACTTAAGATCCAACACAAAAGATCATAAATCACAGTCTGGCCTAGTCAAGCCATTTGGACCTTGGAACAATAGTTGTGGGACTTAAGTTAACAGTGTATCCATCAAACCTTATTTAAGATTTACTATATAAGGTGAAAGTGGGAAGTAAGCTTCTATCTCCAAGTTTCAGGTCATTCTTTACCTGTGTGTCTTCCAGACACATATAATGATGATGCTTAAGTTCTACCAATAAATAACACTGACTGTCAGAGTCTAGGCTTCACTATGAACAAAAGCCCCAAAGACTATTGAACTCAATATTGCATCTCAATTTCATAAAAAAATAAAAATAAAAATAGATTTGAAGCCTAGAGTAGATGAAAATTAATTCTGTGCTTCATTAAATAATAAGTAATTCCAGTGTTTCTTAGTAAGAAACACAGTACTATTTTGTTTATGATTTTGAGATGGAATCTATAGTTAAAGGTATCCAGTTTTCCTCAGGCTAATGATAATCACTGATACCATTTACATTGCAAAGCTTTCTGATAAGAAGTAGGTCATTCCCAGTAAGGACTGCCATCTGTTTCTGCCATTGTGGCTTTAAATCTGGGTTCCAATGGAAAATTATTCCTTATTCTCTTTGCCCAAGTGATCTTGGGTAACTTGGCTGGATGAGCAGCTGCCCCCCCCCCCCAGGAGTGACTTTGTTGAGAATTGGATACCTGCCATTACTGCTTTGGTGGGTGGGGTCTGAAAGAAAGATTGCTAGAGGAACTGGGAAGAGTCAACAGGATAGGGGTGCTGTTATGAAATTTGGGGACTGTGGCCCCAGCATAATAATACTGCATTAAGATAGCAGAGTCTTGTGCCTTGATGCGTAAAGACTTGGAGAAAAGAAGTCAAGCCTTCTCAAAAGAGAAACAGAGAGAGGGAATTTAAAAAAAAAAGTGTGGTTGGAGAAAGAAGGGAGAGAGAAAGAAAGATGGAGAAGAGAGAGAACAGAGGAACAGAGAGAGAACAGAGGAACCTTAGAGCTGCCATTGCTGTGTGTGGCAGTAAGGCAGGGAAGGAAGCCACACCGTGGGCTTCATTCCCAGCCCAGTCTGGTGAGGTGCTCGGGGAAGTATGCTGAGAAACATGTGATCTGTGTAAACTGACTTGGAAATTTAGTACTTGAAAACTTGCTTTAACTTTGAAACTGTGAAACTTGGGAATTCTCTGGAGACCTGAAGAGAACTTGGAGTGCTGCTGCTCTCATTGTGAGATGTCTGAAGTGGTTGCTGCTGGTGTTCCCATTGATTCTTGGTGCTTTGGGTTGAAAGAAGGCTGGAGCTGTATCTTTTGGAAGCCGATTAACAATATCATCTTGGTTTCTTTACTTGTTTTGAGTGAAGTTATATCTTTAGAGGAGGATTGATGACACCATCTTGGTTTCTTCATTGGGCTTTTGAAGTTGGGATAGCAGCTATTTTGTGCACACATGTGAATGAAGGACCCACATGTAGCCCTTTAAGACTAGAGATTGGACTATGTGGTAAGATTACCAAAGGACCCCTTATACCTTCAGTGACTTTTGTTTATTTTGTACTTTAATGAGTAAATCTGTTCTTGCTCCTTTTAAGGGGCCTTGATACTGCTCATGTGGACTGCGAGGAAACTGTTCAGTGGACAAATTTAAAAGCCCAGAAGTTTCCATTTGTAAGTTTCGCTAAGTTCTCTGCTTTGTTTGTTTTCGTACCCAATTTCAAAAAGAATGTACAAAAGAAAAAAAAAGTAGTGAAAGAGAACATGACCAAATTGGGGTCAGCATGGTGGGTCATCAGGAGTCGCAGGTAATAACCAGACATCTCTTTGGTGGGCCTGATAAGAGCATGGATGGACACCAGAGAACAGTGAGCTGGCAGTAGCCAAGAGAGATTATGTGGACAGATGTGCAGAGTACCGGCTGAAAAGGGCTGGTGGAGCAACTACCCAAGTAGGTGATGTTGTGGCCAGATGCTATGGAAAGGCAGGCTGAAAGAACAAAAGTACATGACACCGGAACTAGAGGTAGCACAGAAATTTAAAAAAATAAACTAAAAAAAAAAAAGCTTGTCTTGTTTGAAAACTAGAAAAATGGTACCAGGAGAAAGCCAGGGATTTGGAAAGTTGGTTTTGCATCAATACTTGTTGAAAAGTTTGAAGAACCTTGGAGAAGCTGAGGAGCAGGATTTATGGAGAGAGAAGCAAAGGAAAGACTTGGAAACCTTGGAATTTATGTCTGCTGAAAAGCTAAACTTTGTGAATTATCTGCCTCAGGTTTGGAGAGATGAAAAAGTGCCATTTTGGACATGCATTTTTGGGACTTTGAACTAAATGGTGAATGGGGTAAGATAACGGGTCACTAGTGGCCTTAATGACTTTTCATTTCCCTTGTTAATAACTTGTTAAGAAATCTTGTTTAAATTGCCTTGTGACTCTTGCAACTGTCCTGCCACACAGGTAAGAAGAAACTAGAGGCAAAAGCCAAAGTTTAGAAGCATCACTTATTTTTCTTTGGCGCACAGGCTGGAGGCTTCTTGCCCTATTTACACGTGATATCACTAAGAGTCTTATTTTGTACAACATGGTTTCTCCTTTGTCATGTGGCAGCTATATTTCAGTTTCCATTTATATGCAACGGATTGTCTTTGTGGTTCTACTCATAATCCCCTAAAGTGAATTTTGCAAATACCGTATGACTTGGATTGTGTTATCCATCTACAAATCCCAATGGGAACAAATTCAAATGAAAACTGTTAGAGGATTTATGTCTTTTATAATGTTATGGTACCCAATTGTCCATGACTTTTAGTATAAATATTATAATATGCTAAATGTATAGTCTATATTATCATATCCTTGTGTTCTTATAAAAACAAATTAAAGTACATACACTAACATTCCCTGATGACTAGAAATGAATTGATTTCAACTATCCTTGGTAGAAAAATATCAGGCCTTTGAGTAAGCAGACTAATAGTGATCCACATTTAATATAACTCTTCTTATGCATACTTTTATATGTAATTATAATGCACAATTTGTCAACAGAAATTCTGTTTTATATGTGGAATATGTTTCACATTATGATGATGATTCAATGAGAACCCTAACTAAGAGGAATTTAGTTCAAGTTTTTACCAGTATAGTAGTAAATATTATGTGCCTCCAAGGTTAAAAGTGACAACTCAATAATAAATATATGCTCATAGCATTTTGAATTAAAAGTGGGTCCATAGCCTTTCAATCAGGTTCATAATAAAATACATCAACTTGATTTTTGATTTATGTGGTTGAAGACTACCTTCACTTTCAAATTTTTCTGTCATAATTAAAATTATTAAAATGTTTTCAATTAAAATTTATTCTGAATCCATGAATTTGCAACTTTTCTGTCAAAATGTTTCTTTTCTACATAATTTTCAACAAAAACTAATCTTCACAGTGATGAGAAACATTAGGAGAATGATCTAAAGTATCTTGTTAGTGGTTGGGATGGTGATATTGATATATATCCGAATAGGTGTACCCTGTATCTCTGAAACACACACACTACTATGAACCAATACAAAAATAGCAAAATAAAGTAAAATACTTCCTGGTTAGTGCAAACATTGACCAAACACATCTTGATATCTGTAGAACAAAGGAAAAATTCTCAATTGTGAGAGGGTTCTGAAAAATATCTGAGTTATACAGTTAGATTAGTAATGAATGCAATATCAAATTTAATATACTAGAAAACTCCTAAAAATTCTTAGTTGAACTTACAACTCGAAAAGTTATTTAAATTTCAAATTAGCAGCCATTACATCTACTTTCTGATTTCTTAGACAAGTTCTTTATGTATTTTATGCCAATAGCAATTATAATTGAATAATTATTTGTACTAGATTTGTAGCATTTGTCAATAGTGACTATAATTAAAAACTTATTTATTCTCGATATGCTAATGTCAAATGGTGTATAAATACATTTCCTGAGTGCTACTAAAATAATAAGTGAAAGTTGTTTTTTCAAAGAATGAGTATCATTTGGTTTGTTTTGCTAAATAAAAAATTAGTAAGCCATTTAATTAATCAATTGATTGCTTCCCCCATACAAATTATGGGAAATACTTTTGAAAAGATAGAAATGAGCAGCTTTAATTTTATGGTGATATTTGATCAACAATCTGAGAGATGTGAAAAAACTAGACCTCATCCTCATAAGAGTGAAATATGAGGGTCCGAGGCAAAAGAAATCGTACTAAGTAGAAAATGTCCCCATGTTGGAGGAAACCTTGTCTCTTTGAAGATTAATCACAGGATATTAGTGTGACTGGAGTGAAAAAAAATGAGAGGGAAAAAATTAAGTGATTACCTCAGAGAGGTCATGGAAGGTACAAGAGACTATCCCCTCTAATAAAGAAGCTCCTTTCAGTCAGTATATTAGTAGTGATTCAAAGTGAGAGGAATCATTGTAATTTTTGAGTAGAGATACAACTGGTTTACATTTTCACATATTAGATCGGGGTTACAAGAACCTGGTTTATGATAAGCCAGGTGTGGATGATGGTGAACAATAATAACAATGGTGGAAGTTAGGTAAAATCGTTATAGTTCCTAATCATCACGAAACTTAATGATGATTTGGAGGTGGACTGAAGAAGGAGTCAAAAGTTAATGCAAGTTTTCTGATGTGAACATCAAGACTGAATTGTTCTTAGATGACCTACCCAGAAAGGGCATGTTTAGGACTAGGGGTTCTGGAAGAACTTCAATTTCAGAGAAGGTTCAATAATATATTGAATGAAAATTTGTATAAAGGCCTTGAAATTTAAGGGCAAACACAAATTGTCTATCTACATATGTGGAAAATATGAGCACAGAAATTGTACATAGAGTCATAGATTAGCAAAAGGTAACCGTGGAGAGTAGAGAGGAAAAGCACCAAGACTGAGTTTTGGGCCTTGAATGTTAACATGTGATTAGAGATGAGAAAGAAACTGAAAAGGTATAGTCAGGTATCGGCAACGGTGGGGAGATCAGCATGTTATGGTAGCCTGGAAACCACAGGCAGCAGACATTTCAAAAAACTTGAGTGATAGAGGTTGTCAACTACTGCTGACAGAAGCAAACACTGCATTTTGCAATGTGGAAGGCACTGGCATCCTGACAGGAGCAGTTTGGATGAATTGCTGAAGATGAGAAAATGCAGGGCTAAAATTGGATATACTACATAATAATAGATGTCTTGAAGAAACATTGCTACAAATGAAGCAAGGAAATGAAGTAATAACTGGAAGGAGTGGGGTAAAGTAAAGGTTCTTTTTAAAAGACAGAGGGAATAAAAGCATCTTTCTGTTTATCAGCATCATTATTTCTTGATATGTGTAAACAGAATAACCCTGGTTTTCTTGCTTCTCATTTAACAATCCCAAAGATTAGTTGTGACAGAGATAATTTATATCTGACTGCTTGTTCCATTTTCACATTTACATCAAATCATTTATGTTTCATCAGGTCTCTTGAATTTTAGATTCCCAAGATATATGCTACTGAAGTTTTAATTAACAATTAAAGTTTGGCATACTAAAAATAAAAGACTTTTTTTATGATGAATAGTTATTAAACATTAATATAAAGCTGCCACTTGCATGGGAATATGAAACTTGTACTTTCTCAAGTGTTATAATCAAATATTCTCTTAAAATAAAAATGGTGAAGTTTCTAAAAGAATGGTGCACATATATTCACATAAAATTGGCATGGCTGGACATAATGGAAGAAATTAATGGAAGGAAAATTTAAGATGGGAATCAGGAGGCAAAAGATTTTAATGAGAACTAGTGAATGGTGCAATTACCTCCCACGAGAAAGTCGGGATTCACCATATTTCATGAATCTTTTGCAGACTATGCATGAAGAAGTATTATTTGAAGGGTTAAAATTTGCTGCTGGCCCAGTAGTGGAGCATAGTCATGAAATATTTGAATTTACATGTTTCTCCTTGCGGAGTCCAAGTCTTACACCTTATAGCAAGGTAATGAAAATGTTTGTAAGCTATCCTTTAAGAACGAAACAGCACTCATTCACTTCTTTTTCATCATTCATTTTCTATCTTAGCTTGAAACACAAGAAATTATCAATGCTGAAAGTGAAATATGGTGGAATTTTCAAAATGACTTATTTAACTCTATACACTGGTCTCCTCCAGAACATTCACACCCCTTCCTCATCTCCAAGCAGTCAACTGACAGTCATAGACGAGTGACCTTCACACTGCAGGATAAATTGACTTGCTACTGTTGGATCTTTCTAACCCTTGTTTTGTTGCCAATTTCACTCATGCCATTCATCTTAACAAATACTTTGAACCTCGCTTTTCTGGTGTCTTGACTGACTTCCAGGGGAGTTTGCTGGCATTGCCTTTTTTCCTTTTCTTAAATGTTTGTTCATTGTTATAAAGGGATTTCTTTATTTTTATTCAAACATAAAGAGAGTGGTCCAGGAGTACTAACACTATCATTACTTTGATACTGCAGTTAAAATCTCAGATTCACATGTACAGGTACTAAGTGTTCCCTCAAATCAGTTCTTGTTTACATTCTTGCCCATTGGTATCACTGAAGGGTCATTTGATAAGATTTTCTCCAGGTACAGCAGCTGTTTGGAATTAAGTGTTCCCCTCATCTTATAAATTGAATTGTGTTTTCATACTTCATTCCGCATCTAATAAAAGTAAGTGCAGCCTACACAGGCTCTAGTTCCAATCCTTCATCCCAGCAGTCTGGCTTTTCATGAAAACTGGTTTTTAATGGGTTTGGCAAATGATCTATACTCTGACTAGGGCTTTGAGCTCTTTTCTCAACAGTAAGTGATGTCTTCTTTTTCTGTTAGATCTTTATTATATGTAGCATTATAGACCCAAACCAAATATTTAACCAAAATTATTACTACATGCTTCTTCACTTTCTCTGTAAGCTTGAGAGTAACCTCAGTAGGGTTGTGAATTATGAGAAAGTGCGTGTTCTCATAGATTTCCACAAGGTCTGATAGGTTCGCTATGGTCCATTTTAAAATAGAAGCCAAATGCCCCATCTCAGCAAAAATAGCAGTTTTGGAGATGTTTAAATCAAAATAAAAAACTGATTGATCTAACTCCATAATAGCTTTGGTTACTCCAATAGTACTTCATGTGGTTATTTATTTGTTATCTTATCCTAAACATATTTACGCATCTAAATATATTGACCTATTTTAGAAGTAACAAGTAGCAAATATAAACAAAACCAGAAAATGACTACTTTTTATTCTTTATTATGGGTTAGTTGATTTTAGAAAATCAATATAAAATGAACCTGAGTTCTTTTTCTCATATTTTTCATTTTCACATTGCACAAATTTGAAAAATTCCTTTTTGTCTCACATTTTATTCTTTCTTCCCCTTTTTAAAAAAACATAGTAAATGTTGATGAAATTCTGTTTTTCTTCCTTCATGCAGTTTTATCAACAGTTATAATCCTAGTTCTCTTATTTTTTTTTTGGGGGGGGGCTTAGGTCTGTATAATCACCACTAGAATAAAGATGCAGAATAATTTAATCACCATTTTTATAATTTATTTATTTTTTTATAATGCCCTTTTTATCATTCTTTCATACAATCTTGTGGGGATTTTTGTTGTTGTTGTTTGTTTTTGCTTTAACATTGATTTACAACACCATACATGATTCAGAGGTAGAGGGTCATAAATATGCAGCTGTTTATTATCAGACCACCCCAACACCAAGACACTCATAGTCCTCTAACATAGTCCATTAAACCCCTTCCCCTTCATTTTCTACCCTGCCTTTGTCACTCCTAGTAGTCTCAATTCTAGATTGGACTGACTGAGTTTGTTGTTGGTTTGGTTCTATGTGGCTCTCTCTGTTTCTCAATATTTCATGTATAAATGAAACCACCCAGGAATTGCTTCCTTCTGATCTATCTTGCTTCTTCAATGTCCTCCAGTTCCATTCCTTTTGTCACAAATAGCTAGAGTTATAACTTTACAGTGAAGTGGAATTCCATTGTATATAAATACATACCACATCTTAATCCATTTATCTGTCCTTGAACATTTGGATCTTTCCATAACATGAGTATTATAAAAAATGATGAAATGAAAAAAGAACTGCATATATTCTTTCAAATTAGTGATTTTTTTAGATATTTTGTGGATAAATATTTGGAAATGGAATTGATGGATTACGTGGTAGAACTTCTTTTAGTAGTTTGAGAATGCTCCAGATTGTTTTCCATAAGAACTACACCAGTCTACCTTCCCACCAATGGTGTATATTGAGGTTCACATTTCTCTACATATTTGTGAATATTTGTTTCTGATCATTTTGATATAAGCCATTCTCACAGGTATGATATATTTTTTCTCCCAGATTTTACTAATATATTCTCCATATTCATAGTTTTGTAATGTGATATGCCCCTAAAATGAACTCTTTATACAATCTAAATTTATTATTTTTTCTTTTCCCTTCCTATTTCCTTTAAACTCTTCTGTAACTCTCTTATTGGAGGTAGTATTCTACTAAAATATAATATTTACAAATAAAATGTCTATATTTATTTTACTTAAAAACTTCTAGATCCTCTTTTGAGTACTGCTACACTGCTAATCAATTAAAAATCTCTGGGATGATATTCAATTTTATCTTGAAGATGACCTTCTATTTATTAAATAGCCACTTGCCTCCTGCTTTTATTTTGATTATCATGTAGCACAACACCACAAACTTATACCCCTAAAGCAAGAAGCATTTGCTATTTCACAATCACTGTGGGTCTGAAGTTCAGGCACAATTGACTTAACCAGGTTCCCTTTAATGCTGCACAAGACTGTTGTCAAGATTTAGGAAATTCTAGGTTCTTTTCTGAAGATGAGAAAAATTTGCTTTAAGAATTATTCAGGCTGAATTTAATATTATGCATTTAAAGAACTATTATTCCATTTATTTTCTGTTTATTGGCCTAGTATAAGTCTTAGTTTGTGCAAAAGCCTTGTGGAAAAGTCAAAACAAGCTAAGCACCAAACTGAAGCGCACAACTTTGAACAGGAGGGAAAGGGGGGAAAAGGGGGGTGGGAGGGGGTAAATCCCTGGGATTACAATGTTGTGAAATTTATATATAAATTTAAAAATGTCTTAGTTTGTGAATGCTGCCCATATTTGTTGGATTATGACCTCCTTCAGATTCAAAACAAATCCTAGAATCTGAATCTATGCATGTTATATGTTTCCATTGGCCACTCTTCTAAAAGGACTTGTAGGATTAGAACAAGACAATTTAGATAATCTTTATTTTACATTGAACATAATGCTGTTAAGAGTATATGTATAATATATATATATCCTTATATATACTCATATATACACTCTTGATAGCATTAAGTTACATATATATACACTTTTTCTATGTATACACTCTTGATAGCATATATATGTACATATACATACTCTTAATAACATTAAGCTATCAAGCATTAGCATATATATATCATAGCTTTTAATACTTCATCAATTTACTATAGATTGCATCAATTGATCTTGTAGGTGCTTTCATATCTTGGTTATTATGAATTTTGCAACAATAAATATAAGAGTGCAAGTAACACTTAGAATACCATTTTAATTTTCTTTGTTTATATACCAAGAAGTGGAACATTGTAGATTTATTCTCAATTTTTTAGCAATCTCTATATTGATTTTTATTGTGGCTAAACAAATTTACTTTTCCACCAGTAGATAAAAACTTGTTACTGCATCCTTGCTGGTGTCTGTTGTTTTTTGTCTTCATGATAGTTCTAAAAAGGTTTGGGGTGGTAGATCATATCATTCTATGTATCTTATTTATAATTCCAAAAGAAGTGATGTGATAGTTCCTTATGTTTTTATTTGCCTCGCTTTCATGATTAGTGATCCTGTCTTCCTACGAACCTATTTGGCATTTTGATGTCTTCTTTGAAAAAGTCTATTTCCCCTCTACATTTTTAATTAGATTATGTTTTGATATTAAACAACATTAGTGGATCATCCCTTCAGGTTTGGGGAGTGGGAAGTATTGGGGTTCCTTATCATATCTCTGACCACAGGAGGCTGCCAGGAGCCCCAGGTCACCATACACAAAGTGGTCTGGTCCTGCAGAGCTTGTTCCCCACCCTTCTGCCTGGCTTCACCAGGAAGCTGGGCACCATGCCTCTGCTGGCTCTTCCCTGACTTGGTTGGCCCCTTCAGGGTTGCCGACAAGTGGGCCAATGGGTAGAGGTGGGTTTAAATCTCCCTTCCTCCAATTTACTTCAAATCCAGTCAAACTTCACCAGGAATGACAAAATCACTAATTCAACTACAAATACACATGAAAGTGGAGGTGAGGAGAAAAAACTAAGTCCTGGGACAAAAGATCATATTGGATCCATGGGACACAGGGTTGTAAGGCCATCTATAGTAAAAAGCTGTCTCAGAAATACTCCTATAATGTTTCCACAGATGGCAACAAAATTCCCAGTACATAAATGCCTTTAGTGAGAGTGAAGTGTTCTCCCATTCCATAGGGAGAAGAAGGTCACAGAGATAGGGCAGTGGACCCACAACAAGCCAGACCAATAATATGCCAGTGTCTATCTCCATCAAGAAACTTTTATACAGACATTGGGTGGGAGATATGCCCCCAATGCCAGATACCATAATTATAAAGCAAAGATGAAGCAAAACTTGACAGAAACTGGATTGGAGAAGACAACCAATAAGAAGGAGGAGGCACTGAAAGAATTCAAACTGTGTGAACTGGCTACCCACAATAGAGATATGCTAAAAAACAAAGCACAAACTACTGTGTCCAAAAGAAACACATTCTTACTTAGGAAAAGGACATTGCTGCAGAAAAGAAAAGAAAAAACCCAATGAGCTAAAATTTGACTAACATGAGGCAGGAAAGAGGAGTTAGAGTGACCGGAATGGATGGCAAGAGGAAGGAGAGAGGAGAGGAACACCCTAAAGGCAAAAAGGACTCATGATAACAAATTTTGTATAATAAAAAAAATAAAACATAATAAACTGCATGAGTGGATAAAAGGATGATATGAATAGAATATGATGTATTCTTAAACATATAGCACATAACTGAGTATCATTTGACTAGGAGAAAGAAGGATATCCTTCTATTTGTGACAGCATGGATTGAACTTTAATGTAGAGTGGTAACTGAGATCATCAGATAGAAAGAAAATAGCATATGGTATCACTTATATGTGGAATAAAAAAAAATCAACCCTTCTCCACAAAAGGAACAAAATAGTGGTTACCAGGTTTTTAAGGGTGAGGAAGGGTACAAAGTTGCAACTACTATTTATGCACAGCATGATAAAAATAAATAATACATGAAAATTCTGGAATATGATAATTATGTGGCATCAATTATGTGATCCTATTAAATGGATCAAAGTAAAATGCTGTATGTTTTCAATTATACCATGTTACATATCAAAATAATTTAATATAATTATGGAGTAATTCTGGGGATAGAGTAATGGATGCCAATATACAGCCTATCTTTTTGATGTTTATGTGTGTGTGCACATGTGCACACTTAACTTACAACATCATTTGATGCAATGAAATTTAAATTTCAAACCATAATTAATCAATCCTTAATTTCTGTACATGTTCTTTTAAAAATGGAATGTTTTGTGTTCCTTCCAAATTATAACAAGGCAGTTTTACTTTTGAATTTATTTTTAAGCACAGTAATTTATTTCTAACGTCTGTGAGATGGTTTAAGGAAAAATATGCACTTCCACTGATAATGGCGCCAACAGTAGAATTATCTACTGCTCTTTTCACATAGTATTAATCTTACTATTCATGATGGGCTTTTAGTAGAAAGGATAGTGTGCATAAAATAGGATTGGAAGGCCTTTGAGATATTAAACCCAATTCTGCTTTAAAAAAATTGCTCAGATTATGTAGGTTAGACTTTTTGTTGTAGTACAACAGGGTGCCACACCATGGTCAGATCATCACTACCAAACACAAGTAAATAAGAAAGTTGTGCCTTTATTGTGCCTATAGACCTAGTAAGAGAGTTTAAATATTAATGGATAAGAAAGATTTGTTGAAAAATGACATTTCTTAACTGCTGAAAGGCCCAACAACTATGCACAGCTGTTGTTTAGTGCAACCAACTATTTGAGAACATGTACAAGAAGTGGCATGCAAACAGATACTGTAAATGGACCATAATTTTCCACAAGTAGGTAGTTTTTGGAAGACAAATAAGTCTGAAAAATATATTGTATTATTCCTCATGGTCATGTTTTTGGAATAGCACTTCTCAAGGAAATATAATTCATGCCAGTGCGCTCCACCACTATGTATAACACACAGAAAACTCTCTGTAGGTGGAAGCTAAAATTACATTTTCTGAGTTAAATAGAAACATTCTTCTTTCTGATCAAATTTTAATGAAACAATTCAGAGGAAAACTATCATCTTACTTCAAAAATTGTTTTTACTGAAAATACAATAAATTCCAGACTGCAGGCATAATCATAGCTTCTCTGCTTGGCTTTTTTGCTGCCTGCTGAATCAAATTGATGAAGACCTACACTTCTACACTGGTCATGAGTCCAAGGTCAATTTAATGTTCACTGGACACTGATTAAAGTGCAATTCATATGTATTCTCAATCAATATAATAATATAAACTTTAGATTGTGGCTGGAAATTTTATTTTAGTTTCATGTTTTCTCTTTCATAATTTCCACAGCAGTTTTCCTATTTATTATCTAAACCATGATTCAATTCTCCTAGACACTGGAAATCTAGTTAGAACCAGAGAGTACGGAGATCTACTGTTGTTCAGAAATCACCTCGTCTAGGCTACTTTTGTATATATTAAGAATCTTGAGACCTGTGGGAGGGAATTGTAATAAACCACTGCCTACTTGAAGGCCATCCCGATATGAAATATGGTCAGCAAAGGTTCCTGAGGTGTTGCAGACAGTCCTACTGCTTTATTTCTTACAAAAACAGCAAGTCATTTAGTAATTAATTTAATTTTTAAAGGACACATTTACAAAAAAACAAAAACAAAATGGTATGAGTTACAGAAAACTAAAGGAAATTAAATTATCTTAAATGCAACTCCAGAAATAATCACTTCTTACATTTCATGAATATTATTTCTGATATGCTGTATGCAAATAGAAGCATATAGAGATTATATATGCAAACAGAAGTGTGTAGGAAGAGAAAAAGAGTGAAAAAGGTAGAGTTGTGAGAGCATAAAAGGAAGCAAGAAGGAAAGATAGAGGGGCATGTTCAAACTAAAGAGAATATTTTTTTTACAAAACTGATATTATAATAATCATTAAATTCAAATAAAGCATGTACTTTTATTTCAATTTAAAATTATTGTTATATAGCATTGCATCACAGCTTCATGTAAGTTTCAAGCATATGGCATTTAAAGTGAAATATTTGTTTAAAAATAATTTTAAAGCAAACTTTTAAAGCAAAATGCATGTACAAAATGGATGTACATTAAGCTTGCCTCTAAAGTCTAATTCTACCTTTCACCTTAGAGTTGACCTTTTTTGCTCAGTTTCACCGCACCCTTCTCTGGCCTATAGCCTAAAAGTTTATTTTTAATTTATTTAGCTCATTGTTTGGCTTTCCATATAGTGAATATGAGTAAAATCACATAGCATTTGGCTTTTTTCATCTAACTTATTTTAAGCATAATCCTTGCTGAGTCCGTCATGCTGCTGCAAATGTCAAGATGTGACATTTTCTTAAATAATTAAGTAGTATTCATTGATGTCTGTGCATATATACATGTATATACACATATATAAGGTCTACACACAGATAAATATATTCCTTAAAAATAGAGAGAGAAAGAAATCCATATAGAGAGGAGTGATGGGATGATGGAAAAGTGAAGACCGAGGCTCACTTCCTCTTATACTTGCTTCCAGTGCAGCAGAACAAACCAAATGACTCCTGAAGGCAATACAGAGAACTGCAGCAAGCACTAGGAGCAATATCTACAGGAGGTGGACACCATTCCAACCACCACTACTCCAGGAGCTCAGTTGCCTTCACACCTGCTCCTGGCTGCTAACTACCAGATATGAGTGGCCAGTTGCCAGCTACTAGACTGAGAGGTGGGCAATTCCCAATCTTCAGTCACTATCTCCAAAATCTAGCATCCAGTCACTAGCTGCAGCAGCTCAAATATACCTCACCTCCCCCAGCATCCTGCTACCAGCTGAAAAACATGACCTAAATCACCAGCTATGCCATTGAGAGCTGTGTGACTCCCAGCCTCCAGTTGCCAAGCAGTGGAGCCCTTACCAGTTTCTTGCCATCAACCACAAGTCTAGCCTCCAGCCTCCAGCTTTGAAAACAATGGTCAGACTTAATCCTCATTTGTTAGCTACAGAGTTTGGTCACCAAGTCTGAGCTCTTGATGATCTCCAATCACTGGGTGTAAGAGCCCAAACTCCATCTGGGAGAGTACCATCACTTTCATACTCGAGCAATAAGCTGTAGAAGCCCTGTTGCCAATCAGAGGAATACAGTAGGTCTTGGATACCACTGGCAGTCACTCTTGGAACAACATATCAGAAAGACACAGTTCCAAAAAGCAGCCCTATAGATTGAAATGAGATTTACTATCCTGTGTACAGCAGACACCAATGCAGCCTCCACCAAGTTTCTGCTACCAAGAACACAGGACTGTTGAGTCTCTCATTCCAAGTCCCAAAGAAGAGGGTAGCAGAAGTCTCTCAAAATGAGACCAACCTATCCCTACTCATGCATGCTAGTGTCTAAATCCTTCCAAGTTCCTCTCCTAGTTATTGCTTCATTAACTAGGAAATATAACAAAGTATATACAGAAACCAACAATGTACAAAAGAAAATCAAATGAACCATACCGTAAGGAAAAGTTAAATAGTCTAGAATTTTAAACTACTATGTAAGATGTTAAAATTAATAAAATAGGGAAACCTTAAATTATAAAATTGACAAAATATAACACTTTTCATTTTTCAATTATATTTTGTGTCTTGTATGGAAATCAGGTCACAAGGGGCAAAAAAATCCTCTAACCAGTAAGTCACAGGAAAAACAAAAAGTCCTTCATGTCACAAGTGGCCATTATCTTACCCCAGTCACCGTTTTGTCAGAAAATCCCAAACACATTTACAAGATGGTGCCCCTCTGCCCCTCTGCCCTTCCAAACTTGAGAGTTAAGCACTCTGAAAAGTATGTCTTTCTCCCTCATTCCAAGCTGCTCTGCTTCTCCAAGGCTCTTCAAATTTCTTCCACAATTGTTAATGGAGCTGCGACTCCATGTGCTTCTTTTACCAGGCCTGCCTTCAGCAGTGTCTGGCCAAATTCATCAGATCTGCCCTCAGCAGCCTCCGGTTACCCTCACCTGCCATTCGGGCATCTGACTCCATACTGACTACTTCTCTGGGGTCACTCTCCCACCATGGCTTCTTGCCACCTTCAGCTCACTCTTCTGGGGGCTTCCCCTGGCAGGCCATGTGGGCATTTTCTCTCAGTCTTCCATTCTGTCTCTTTTTTCTCTCTCCTCTTGATCCTCCCTGTTTATATGCCCTCTCTTCCTGCTTCCTATTTTCTTTTGTGGTTCTTTCAGTCTCCAACTACCAGAGTATTTTGGTGCACATACAATTTTTAACTGTGTCACTACCCTGTATCAATATTTTTGTATTCCCTAATGTTTTGATCTCATTCTCTCCATTGTTTCTGTTTGTCTACTATTAAGACTCCCAATTGTAATTTCAAAATTAGCTGTAGTGTTTCTAAACTCTTATTTTTATTATTTCTATTTCTATCTATTTATACAGTTACACAAATATTTATTAATCGACTTACTTTATAATTTGATTATCTGTATTGTGTTGTTATTTTATAGGGTATTTTTGTTTTTATTTATTTTTTTAAGTTCTGCCAGTGTTTACAGTACTGTTTTGTTTGTCTTTCTGCCAAACTGCATATATTTTTTGAAATTCATTGTATCATGGTAGCAAGTAGTGATACTAAATCCTTTTCATGAGTACATAATATTTAATTGTATATCCATTTAGAATCTTGTTTACTCATTCATTGTGTTGTTTCTGCCACTTGCCTATAATGAGTAAGACTAGTATGAATGCACCTATATTTGTTGGAGTAACTGCTTGAAAATTTTAGGCATACATATTATTTTATAATAATTCCAAATTTAAGTTTTTTATGAACTACCAAACTTTTCTACAGAGGTAAAACCCTCTTAGACCCCTACTAGCAATGTGGTAGAATCTGTACTCAGGCATTATTTTCTGTTGTTTTTTTGACTATAATAATACTAATTAAACAGAGTGATAAATTTTTGTGATTTTGATTTTTCATATTCCAAATGATTATTAATACTAAGATATTTTTAAAATACGTAGTGGGAATGTTCACAGCAGCATCATTCACAATAATTAGGATATATACACAATGTAGATGTCAAGAAAATGTGGTATATTCACACCACGGAAGAAAGGATGAAAAAAATACATAGTGGTAATTTTAATATATTATTAGTAGAATGTATATACATGACATTTGCCCATTTTTTACAAAAAATTTGATTGCCATTTTGTTATTGAATGATTTTTTAATCATGAAGATTATTTATATGTACTGAGTATGGTAGCCTTATCAGATATATTATTTGCAAAGAGTTTCTTCTTCTATTTTTGACATTTTTATTCCTAATTATGTCCTTTGATGTACAAATTTCTAATTTTGCTGATGTCTGATTTATTATTTTTCCTTCTGCATACATTAATAAATTCAAAGCCATGAAAATTTGTCCTTATTCTGTAATTACTAAGGTTTTATATTTTTACTTCTTAAATTTAGGAAATGGTTCTTTTTGAGTTAACTATGTGTATGTTACAAGGTAAGTGTCCAAATTAATTTTCTCACATGGGGCCATCCAGTTGTTTCATGACAATTTGTTAATACTGCTCTTTATCCATCAAAATGTCCTTATCCTCTCTTCAAAAACCAATTAACTTTTAATATTTTCATATGTGCAGTACACTTAATTTAAAATGTTTGTTTTATCATATCAAACTCTGTGCTTCTTTAGGGACTAATTATGTATTAATAGATGAATAGGCAGTATATATATTTACTTTAATTAGTATTTATTGAGCCACTAGAAGTTAGTTAATAAGTAAATATTTTTACATATCAGGACTTTTCATATTATTTATTATCAAAAATAGTAATGAGGTATTCAGTTACCCATGTGTTAGATGAGACAATTGGGACCCAGTTTAAATTATGCTAAGTAACAGAGGCACAATTCCATCTTTGGTTTACCTCTCTACTCAGACTCATTGTTTTCCATAAAATGATACAGTTTGTTAAGTTAACAATTACTGATGACCTTAATTTTTTTTGGAAGAGAAATTTTATTTATGTTATATTTATTATAATCTCGGGGAAAATGAAAGAAGACATTTACATTAAATCTTTTGAAGTAATGTATAACTTTTCTGTTCATAAATTGAACAAAGACAGGAAATGAAAGGCTCATTTACAGCCAAACCATATTATCTAGTTCTTTTCAATATAAACCGTTCACAAATTACAGAACTGATATCAAACTAAAATTGAAAATGAATTTCCACATCAGTTATAATTGTTAGCGAAACACAATGTGAGTACTCCAAACCCATGCTTTATGTTTTTCAAATGGTGTGTCTACATGATTTTCTTATAATAAATCTCATTTAAAAAAAACTTCCTGATTGTGTCCTTAGATTTTAGTGATAAGCACTTATATATTACATTTTCATACTTTCAGGATACTGTTCATATCCTTTAACATTTTTACCTTCCATGACATTTTATTTCTTTCATTGATCAGATAAACTACTGGTACTCATTTTCTGATCTACCCCTTTGTGGTAGGTAAGATAATAGGTACTTAAAAAATATACATCCTGTTCCTCAGAAGAGACTTGGAGAAAAGATTTTTTTTGCAGATGTGATATATTAAGTTAAACACCTTAATATGATGAGAGTATATGGAGTCTCTGTATTATAAGACTGATCTAGTATAATCACATGAGACTTTATAAATGTCAGAAAAAATGTTCAGAAATGGAAAATTCTGGGAGATTAGATTGGAATTCTGATATATGAAGATAGAGTCAGGGGCTACCAGTCAAAGAATGGGAATTATTAAAAAAGCTATAAGAAAGCAAACCATCCAGTGGCACAGACAAGGGGTGAGTAAATGAAGATTGAGGATCACTGTAGAGAATCAGCAGTTCTTCACTGTCAAAGAAAAAAAAATTCTTAGATGCCAACCCTAAGAATTATTAATTTAGCAACAATTAATAGTGCCAGAAAGGAGTAGACCCCTCCCAAATAAAAGAAAAGAAAAGCAGTGGGATCTCTGTACTGACAAGATGCAGCTCTCCTGCCCATCTATGACTATCCAGGACCTTCTCCCTCGGCAGAATAGCAGAGGCAGGTGATGCAGGTTTTTCTTTTGACAAACATTCCTTTTTAAGGGCAGGTCCTTCTGCCCATGTCTGTGCAAGTATCCTTTTCTTCCCTTCCCTACCCCTTTTATAATAATAACCCCATCCTTTTGAATACAACTAAATGTTTTTAAAATGTTTTTGTTTTGTCGGAAAACTTCCATGAGGAAACTTACCACAGTGGCTGAAACTTTTCTCCATGGTCACCTGAGGACCATGATCCCTGAACCCAATGTCTCTCCGAACCAATATCAGAAACAAAGCAGAGAAAGGCAGACCCACATGGTGGTGGGAAGTCGATTGCCCTTTTCAGAGTCAGTGTTGCTATTAAAGGAACTCCTCTGAGCACTGGTGGATTTTGTGACCAGGGAGAGTGAGAAGAAAGCATTGAGGAGACCCCCAACAGAAGCAGACAGAATACAAGTCTTTGATCTTCAGATGTTGCTTTTTCTATTGTCCACCTCTTTCTTCATTTTTTCACCCACACATCCTTGCCATGCACATTACTTACTTTTACTGTTCTCTTCTGCTTTAACTAGCCTCTTCCGAAAGTCTGCGTTAAATGGTCTCTGGCTGTGGTCGTCAGGATAAATATCTCTTGGAACAAAGTAGTGTCTTCTTGTTTCACTATTCAGCTGCCTGCTTTGTTCCTTCCTTCCTTTCATTTACAAGTGTGTACCTTATATCTAGAGAGATTTAGAGAGAGAAACTGTAAGGTCCATGGGAAATCACAGTTGTCTCAGAATTCCACAGACTGTTTTTTGCCGTGACCTTCCAGCACAGGTGGCCTAGTAGATAACATGCAGACTTGAGATGCAGTTTGCATGTGCACAAAGCAGTAAATAATATATAACCTTGATATATAATTCACATGTCCAAAGCATACTTGTGTAAACTAGGCCTAAACTTGACTCTGTAGTGGTTTTGTCTGTGAATCAGATAAAAGCTAATAGATCTTCTCACTGACCCAGGGTCACTGCTGTGACTGAAGCCTGCAGGGCTGCTGGACACTGTCATTGTTGCTACCCTGTGTCTCCTGCTGCCTCATAATAAAGACTTGTTCCTGCTCCCACATAAGGACTTCCTGACCTGCTCTCATCTACCATCACCCAGAACCTGGAAAGCTTGTATTTAAACTTGACAATAATTACCAGTCTGTTATCTCACCAGGTGGCTAACACTGAGGAACCCATGACAATAGGTGTAACCATTAATCCATATTATTTTATTTTATTTTATTTTTATTCATTTTATTGATTTGTCACAATTGTGCATTAATTGATCCCTCCTCCTCCCTCCTCCTCCCTCCATATCCCCCTTCCTCCTCCCTCCATATCCCCCCTCTGTATCCCCCTTTCAGTCACTCCTCCCATTTTTCTGCAAATTGTTGTTTGGTTAAGTTGATGTTTAGTTGTTGGTTGTTTGGCTTGTTGTTCTCTTCTGATATATGGAAAGTGTGTGTGTGGTGTTTTTTTTCTTTTTTTTTTTACCCCGGGGCTTTCCCACTTCACTAACATTTGTTAACTATCCTGATCTTTTGTACTCTTCACCTCCCCTGCCTTCTTCCCCCTCCTCCTCTCTCGCTCCATGGTTCAGTCCCATTGGTTGTTTTCATTTTTTATTTGTTTGTTTGATTTTCCCTAAATCCCTCATATAAGTGAGACCATCCTGTACTTCT